>CM069914.1:107415114-107549280 GCA_036172215.1 Camellia granthamiana | reverse complement strand
ATTACATTTTAGTTGTTAAGAGCAATTTGGTAATTTTTAGAGTTGTTTTACATGTACTGTAAAATGGGTCACACACAGACCGTAAAATGAGTCAGTGGGCTGTTTCATTGCTCAAGTTATTGGGTCTTATATGGAGTTTTTTTTTTTCATATTAAGATTAGAATTTTCTAATTGGTCACATTAAATGGTTTGTACTATTAAAATGTCCTAGAAGAAATTTGAATATCCTGAACTTGAGTGAGCAACATTTGCAAATTGACCATGCTTATTTATTATTATGGAGTAATAGAACCAACTCATTTTTTCTATGCAGACAATAATTGGTCAACATAATGGAGGAATCTCTTTCTTTTGGAGTTGGTCATACTGGAGTACATTTTTACTTACTTGGTATGCTTTTACTTTTCTATTTGTTATTTGTTAGATCTAGTTAATGACAGCAAGCACTCAATTTATCAAAAAAAATGGCAGCAAGCACTCTGTTGAATTTGTATATTATGGTTATCTACTAGGTGATCTTTTAGTTGTATTGTGCAATATTTGAAAGATTTGTGTATTGTTTACTTGCTTACCTTAACATATTCTTGTCGCATATGCTTTGTACAGGCCTGAAATTTCTATCAAACTACACGCTACCATGTCTTCCCTCTATCTCAACTCGTGTTAATTTTTTTATTCTATTCCTTAGCATTACCTATAATTTTACTCTTTCTTACATTATATAGGTATTTGAATTTCTTCGACTGGTCATAGGACCACTGAGGAGTGGACCCCACAACCCTTAAGGCATAAGCCTTGTCTTGGAAGATGCTCACTTGAGCACTTCACATTGGTTTGTGAACCTTCCCTTCCCCAAGTGCTATGCACCATTCTTATTCCGTGACCATCTGCTCACCTCACAACACCTGCTTCCTGACCATTGGATTGCATCACTATCTTTGCTTTTGTAACTTCCCACTTGCGCACCATGTGCCTCAACCTCACCTTGCCCACTCGATAGTCACATTACCTTGCCAAGGCTCCAACTCTGAAATGGCACTTTGACATTGTATGGCTTGCCTAGGTCGGGAGCAAGGACTAGGGACTCCTTCGGGGGTTGGTGCCATGGTTATGGGATGCTTGCGCAACCCATGATCCTGTGCGGAATCACCATGAACTTGTGGGTTGGTAGCTAGAGTTGAGGGATCATCAAAACTGCTCAACTCACTCCTTCAGAGTTGCCCCACTTTGACTAGTCTTAGACATGAGAGAGAGAGAGAGAGAGAGAGAGAGGGGGGGCTTTTACACAAAGATCAAGGTTGACCGAGTCGTGATAAATTGGGAATTGTATCATACCTACCCATTGCTATTTCACTGGCCTCCATGGCCCAACTCTCTTGTAAAAGGGATCTTTCCAACCACCTTACCAGTTTGTTTCTCATTTTCCAACTACCTTATACTTCTACCATCTTAGGAATGCAATACATACAATTTTATAGTCCTCTTCACCACACATCCATCTTGAACATCCATTGTATTGCATCAGAGATTCATACCTAAGGAATGAAACTAGTCACTGTTTGATATTCCTTGGCCTTTGAACTTCATTACTTCCTTATTTGTATCTATTTTTGTTGAAATTACATTTTTATATTTAGTTTTGATTCTGTTTCTTCTTCTTCTTCTTCTTCTTCTTCTTCTTCTTCATTTGTTCAAAATTAGCATTTACCCTTGCTTTTTGTTTTATCAATTAGAACAATATCATCAGTAAAAGCCTACAATAGTGAAATCACACCTTGTTTCAGACGTGTTTGGCCAATTTGTTGATTACTGGGGTAAAAATATAAGGATGTACTGTCAATCCTTAGTGAAAAGGTATTCTGAAGTTTGATAGAATGTATTAAGCTGAGTATACAAAATGACGCAAAAAGTGTCTAAACCCTACAGAAAGTATTTCCATATAAACTATTGCAGTCTTAAACTGAATCATACCATGTTCAAGAAAAATAACTAAATCATGCAATCAAACTTTGGGAAGAGTGATTGGACAAAATCTTACTTGAAATAGTAGTATCTGAAAAATGAAAAGGAGTAGAGAGAAAGGGAAAGATCTTTTTGTTTTTTTGATAAATAAGCAAATATTATTAATAAAGCATCAAGACGATGCAACCAATACAGGAAAACCACCCAGAAAGGGAACCAATAAAACAAGAACTAACCAATCACCTCATCTAGAAAATCTAAAAACACAAAGAAATCTGAATCTACCCTACCTTCCACCAAATTATACAAAACTAGAAAAAGACGATTTTGTAACCAAGAAACACTATGAGAAACCGCTAAGAAGGTACGTCGATTCCTTTCCAACCAAAGCAACCACATCAAGTAGAACGGAGCCAATAACCAAGCTCGGCGCCGTCGCCGCCGCCCAAGACGAATGCCCCGCCAAGCCCAACGGAAATCAAACACCCCTTGTGGCTGAACCCAAGCAAGTCCAAAAAGTGAACAAACGAAGCCCCACAAACACGAAGCCACCGAGCAATGAAGAAACAAATGATTCACTGACTCCGTATCCTCGCAACACATACAACACCGATTCATAAGGATGTGCCCCTGCTGCATCAAATTATCCAAAGTAAGATTCCGACCTAAAGCTATCGTCCACATGAAAAAGGCAACCTTAGTCGGAACCCCCGGAACCCAAACACTTTTCCAAGGGAAGACCCAACCAGCATCTCCCATCAACCCCTGATAAAATGATGCCACTGTGAACCGCCCCTTTGCCCCCAACTTAGTCCATACCAATACATTGGGGCCCACCCCGACCGTTCCCAGACCATAAAAAAAACTCCACAACTCTACCAACTGAGCGACTTCCCAATCATGAATCTGTCGCCGTAACTTAATATCCCAAACTACCACACTCCCACCATCCAAATAGGAAGCCACCAATGCATCTTGATCTAATGCAATATTGAAAATCAAAGGGAAACGGGTCTCCAACACCAACTCCGCACACCACAAGTCTTTCCAAAACTGCACCCTACTCCCCTCCCCCACCTTAAACCCTATCCACTTCCAAAACTCTTACCTTCCCAACCAAATTCCTTTCCATAACCCACATCCATAAGTACAGGTCACAGACCCAAAAACCCAACCCCCTCTGCCCAGCCCATATTTAGACGCCACCACCTGCCGCCACAATCTGTAAGGCTCCAAAGCAAAGTGCCAGAGCCACTTCCCTAACAAAGTTCGGTTAAAAGTCACCAACCGTTGTACTCCCAACCCTCCAACTTGCTTGGGTTGACAAACCTGACCCCAATCAACCAAATGATACTTAAAATCATCACCACCAGTCCCCCACAAGAAATCCCTCTGAAGCTTTTCTAACCGATGTGCCACTGACACTGGAATAACATGGACCGACATGAAATTAGTGGGGATACTACTCAACACACTCTTAAGCAAAGTCAACCGGCCGCCTTTCGAAAGATATTGGCACTTCCAACCTACCAAATGACGTTGGACCCATTCCACTACTCCATCCCACACCCTCTTTGTCTTAAAAGAAGCCCCTAAAGGCAAACCCAAATAGGACATTGGCAAAACCGAGACCTTACACCCCAAAACTGCAGCCATAACAAGTAACCTAGCAACCCCCCCCCCCCCCAACTGGAATGAGCTCCGACTTCCGCAAGTTAACACGAAGGCCCGAAACCAACTCAAAACAAAGCAAAACACATCGCAAATAACAAACCTGCGCTGCTTCCGCACCACAGAAGATCAAGGCATCATCCGCATATAACAAATGCGAAACCCCCAAAGGAACCCCCGCCAGTGAACCCACAACAAAACCTTCCAATAAGCTTTCACGCACAATTTTATCCAACAATCTACTCAACGCCTCCATCACTAAGATAAATAGCGGGGGGGACAAAGGATACCCCTGCCGAAGACCTCGATATGTCTGAAAGAAACCCGCCGGAGTCCCATTAATCAACACCAACATCCGAACAGTCGAGATACAGAACTTGATCCACTGACACCAAGTCGCCCCGAAGCCCATATGATCCAATACATATAAAAGAAACTCCCAGTTAACATTATCATACGAAAGATCTTAATATGGTTTCTACATGATATAATATGGTTGATTAAAAATAAATGAGTTTAATTTACAAATTAATATATTGACACGATAAAGGACTAGTAAAATGGAGATTGGCTACCATAAGGTGAACTATAAGAGATCTCATTGAACATTTCTTTAACTATGATGATGTTATTAAATATTTTCTACTAACTGAGGTGCATCATCATCTCCTAAATACTTACAATCTCAGTAGTAATAACATCTTGTCCTAACTGCCCTTTTGGTTTATCCTTTCTTGTGCAATTTTACCTCCAACATCTATTTTTCCCTTTAATCCTCCTACATATACCATATTCTTCTAAATTTAAGTTTTTGATATGATTTTCACTCAAACAACTTTTGAACTTTTCCACATCTTTGTTATATACCTATTTTTCACCTAGACCCTTACATCCTTGCCCTTGATATGCTTAACATGATTGAAAACTGTAATTTTCCTCTTCTTTAACTTTGCAAGTTTGTGTGTATATTCTCCTCCCTGTCCTTTGTACTTTACTTAGTGTATTTATTATCTTTGTATTTGTATTATTATACGTTTGGGGTCAACTACTAGCTCAGGATGTTGGCTATTGAGCATATAGCCCTTGACAAAGCGGAATTGCTGAAAAAGATTTATGTAGCTGATGATCCCAATTGATAGGAACACAAGGCTTGGTTTTGTTTTGTTTATTTGTTGCCTCAAGTATTCAAGTGTCCTCATTAGTTAAAAGAAGTATTATAAATATGACTGACTTAATTTTTTTTTTCCTTATTTTTGAATGGTCAGAAGTTCACAAATTCTGTCGCTTACTGCAGTTGTGCAACTGCATATTTTTCATGAGCTTTCCTTTGCCATTGCTTTGTCTTCATAAGTTTAGATGCCCTGGTGGTTAGAGTACATTTTAGTAGCTTCATTGTTAAAGATGGACATATTCTCATAGTTTTGTATGAAATTATTTCTCTAAGCAGGGCTGTGGTGCCTATAATTCAGGGTTATGAAGATGCTGGGGACTTCACTGTGGCAGAAAGATTGAAGACTAGTGTACATGTAAACTTAGTCTTCTACCTGTGTGTCGGTTCTATTGGACTTTTTGGACTTATACTGCTCATTATTTTGCGCAAATACAGGTTTGTTTTTTCACCTGCTAGACTATAAATGTTGTTTGATACAGATCCGATGCGTCCTCTATAAATCCTGATTTATTTGGTTTAAATTCTTTTTGGTTTAGATTCACATGCTTACAAGTTTCTTTAGTGGTGCAGTGTAGATATGACGTATAAAATGGAGGGTTGAGTCGGGGATTGAATTTTTATTATTTGCAAAAGAGAGAAAACATTCGAGTTTCTGCATTGATTTGTTTCCGATGCCCAGTCGTTATATTCTCTTTACTTTGGTTTCATCAATATTGCAACTATTTGCTTATAAATATGTAAAAAAAATATATATATCTATATATATATGATGGAAGTAATTAATCACTCTGGAACAAAATGATATGATAGTGTATTCTGTCATGTTTTGGAAGATTACTGAATGTCTTTGTTATGATATAACTTATTTTGCATGGATGGATTGGCAGCTGTTTGTTGGAAACCTATTTATTTGCCCTTTCAACCACCAGCAGTGCATGGTTTTAAACTTGTGTATCTTAGTTCCATTTGAATGTTTATGACTGGTGTCTTTTATTTAACTATTCTCAAATCTTGATATGGTATTTGCAGGAATGTTACTATTCTTGGTTTTGCGATGGCTTGTTCAAATACTTTTGGCTTGTTACTGGTGCATTTCTTCTTGGCTTTGGTTTGAGTGAGATTCCAAAGGGTATCTGGAAAAATGTTGATTGGACTTTTCGTCAAAAGGTTCTTTCTCAAAAAGTGGCTAAAATGGCTGTGAAACTTGATGATGCTCATCAAGAATTTTCAAATGCAATTGTAGTAAGTGTCATCCCTTGGTGACATTTTGAACTTTTTTTCTTGTATATTTTTTAAACTCTCTCTCTCTCTCTCTCTCTCTCTCTCTCTCTCTCTCAATAACTATAGTTATTAAGGAACAAAATAAAACACTAAAGGAATTATTTTGGAATATGCTGCAATGGTCATTTGTCATCCATGACTAAGACTGAAACTGAAGGAAGTAAGAGACATAGAGAATACTGTTAGTGTTAAAAAAGTATAGATAAACTTTTAAACATGCTAGTAATGAAATTGAAACTTATCCAAACAAAAAAAATTGTAGATCTTATCCAGGTAAATATGGGGTAGAGACTTTATGAAGGGAGCTGAAAATCAGTCTTTGAGTCGTTGACAATATTCTAAAGGCACTAGATGGTTTTCCAATATCTTTCAAAATTCTCATTTTTGAGAGTAATGAATGGAGTGATAAGGAGGATTTGAAGAAATGAAATACGGAAGTCTTTGGCAGGGTGAGGTGAGAATATCAATATCTCTACTTCTGAGATGCCTTCTCTGCCCTCCTTGTCATCAACATGTCTAATCTCTTGTGAAAGAGTTGAGAAGAAAGGGGAGGTCGGAAGACTTATGATTTTGGAGGAGATTAGTTGGAGGCAGAGGGAGAGACAGTTATGGATAGAAAATGCCCAAAGGAGAGCTAATCACATAGGGAGGTTGACAACATGTTGTTGTCAGTAAGTGTTGTCCCAATTAGTAAGAGATTCTGTAAATAATTTTGTCATCAATTGTGAGGTTGCTGTAGAGCTTTGGGTTTGTTCGGAGTTCATTTGTTTTTTATGCATTTGATGGTCCATTTTCTAAAACATTTTCAAGTTGGTCTATTTTCTTTGCATGGGTAATGCCAATTATCTTAAGAGTTCAACCTTTTGATAGTATGTGTTACTCTTCAATATGTTGAGTCTTGCCTTTTGTCCTTTTTTGTTTTTTTGATATTGGTGGTGTTTGGGAAGTTGGGTTTGGGATTTTTTTTGATTTTTTCCACTACAAGACAAAAGTTTTACAAACCAAAAAAAATAAATACAAACAAAATATCACAGCTTATCCCATAATCATTTCACTTTTTCTCTCACAAACATCACATCCAACCACAAAAAAAACCCAACTATCTTCCCAAACACAAAAAAAATTTTCTCCAATAATATCCTACAACTAAAAAAACCTACATAAAATTCCACTTCCCAAACACCTACATTGATAAGAAGACATTGTGGTTCTCTTCTCCATTTGTGTGAAATTACTAGACATATAGTTGAATTTCAGTTTCTCCATTTGTGTGAAATTACTAGACCTATAGTTGAATTTCAGTTGCAAGGGTTTAGTCTTTGCCTTCATTGTGAATGATGGGAAGTCCTAGGTTCCTGGTGTCACCAAATTATAAGATTTATGCAATATTTGTTCCTTATTCAGCATATTCAAAAGATCTATTGTTGCATGAACTCTTGATCTTCATTTTATATTTAATTAAATTCATACTTGAAGTGTATGAAATTTAAACTATGCTGCTTCAATGGCTCGATATGAAACATGACCATCTCTACAACTTTTAAGTGCCGTATGCCTACTACATCTACCTCTACGATATTTACTATATTTCGTACATTTCCAACATAGCACCTCCTTCTTTGAAAAAACTAAAATCCACACATGAACACCTGAGATTCCATAACGAGTAGAACTTCCTGGACATTCTATGACTTATTGTTGGTTTTCTTTAGTGACAAATTGTGATTTTTTTTGTATTAGGTTGCTCAAGCAACATCAAAGCAAATGTCTAAGCGTGATCCTTTGAGACCCTACATGAATGTTATTGATAACATGTTGCTTCAGATGGTAATTACACTTGTTTATACCTGAGGTGCTTTATGTTTCAAAATACTTTTGTATGTGTAACATTAAGCTTTTCAAAGCATACATGCTTGACATTTAGCTTGTTTTCTTTTTTCATTTTTAACAAATGGTCTTATCCTGCTCTACTAGTTTAGCGAAGATCCATCTTTCAAACCACAAGGTGGAAGATTTGGAGAAAATGATATGGATTATGACACTGATGAAAAATCAATGGCGGCTCTTAGGCTTCAAATTAAAAGAGCTCGAGAGGAGTATTACCGGTGCAAAAGGTACATAGTTACTACGTGAACAACTTGAGTGCTGAAATTTTGAAGATTAACCCACAGCATACACATGGGATTTGTTCATGTTCATGCATTTTTATTTTTTGCATTTCCTCTATGCTAGCAATGGTATCATCAAAAGTTCTGCTCAGATTGGCTTTTATTGTGTCAATCAGTTTATGAAAACAAAGGCTACTTTTTGCAGTCGTTTATTTGCAAATTTTGCATCATCATTTACATTACAGCCTTTTCCTTGCTTGTACCTCTCAAAGCTTAATCTCTCTAGTGGTAGCTTGAATTTTGATTATGCTTGGATAGATGGATTGCAAGAGGGATGCAAATCTGAATTTCACTTATTTTTTAATTTTTAATTATCTTTGTAGTGAATATATGAATTTTGTGATGGAAGCCCTCGAACTGGAGGACACTATAAAGAATTACGATCGTCGCCATGCCACTGGATGGTTTGCTCTTAATCCAAGCTTTCTTCTTTTTTATCCTTCCACTGATTGCTATTCATATTTTTTGTTGTGTAATTTAATTCTGGTACACAAAATCATTGTACATTGCACATGAAATCATTGTACATCCTACTACCTCAACAGAATTTCCCTGAAGCAAAAAGCCATTTAATCCCAAAGCATAAGCCTCTCCGAGGTCATCTAGTTCTAGCTTTCTAGAAGAGTTGTGGTTTCTGCCTCTGGAGCAAACCCTATGGAAGCAGGTTTTGAGAAAGGAACAAATCGTGTTCCCTCAATTGCTTCTTGAATATACCGTCAAATCCCAGTTGACGTGGCTTTCTAGAAAGGCTTCCATCACAACTGAAGTCTCTCTTCTGGCGGAGGGGGTCCAAAGGAAGGGGAAGGTTTAGAAATCATTGGAGTTTGTATGTAGTAAATGACCTCCCCAACCCTCAAAACAGAGCTTAAAGGTACACACCCCTTTGAAGGCATTTGTAGGATAAGTCCAAAAGGAAGTCCAACACAAGGCCTTTCCTTAATTTTGTCTTCTAGAAGATCCTTACCATTGGAAATTTGGTGCCACATATTACCTTAGTTTGTATGTGTGCTAACTCCAAGTTTGTTTCTGTTGATTGTAAATTTTATTATTTTTTTACTTTTAATTTTAATTTTTGTAAATTTGCAGGAAATTCATTTCAAGCTTTAGGCCTGAGCGGGCAGGCGCACTAGGATCCTTTCTTGATATGATTGGTAAATATCAACAAATTTCTGAAGTTATTTGTTTTGTTTGCACTTTTTTCTCCCCTTTTTGCCGGCCATCTTTCGAGATTGAAATTATGACCTTTTTTGAAATATACTACCTGCTTCAGTTATTAGGCCTGTTTTTAATTGCACTACACTCTTAATAGGCATTTTAGTCCTTGGTTATTAAAGCAATTAAATGACAGGTTTTTGGATGTCCTATGGGTATGAAGTCATTTTGTTTTGTTTTCCATTGCATATGATGACCCAATGAAATACTTTGGAAAGAGATGATATTTGCGTTATTGGAAAAGTCTAATCATCCTTTCAATCGTTGTTGTATGAAATTTGAACAGCATTTTTATCAAATTCTGGTCAATATGACATATATAAATATTCAATGTGATAGATTCATTCTGTAACTGCCATGAGAACAAAAATGGCATCATATCAGCTGCTACATAAAATGTAGAGGAATTATTTTTCATTCTATTTTAGATGTCCATCATTCAACATAGCATGGTTAAAGAGATTCGGTCATTGCTTTTCACCTTTCTAAGGCATGATTTGGGTCTTTCCTAGATTGATAGTTGATTTGATGCATTGGGAAGTGATTAAGTTTAGCTGACTTTGGGAACTGCCCCTTTGTTGGATGAAGTGTATTTGGTTGGAGTAGACTAAGAGATCTTTTCATGTAGTCGAGGACTCCATTCATAGTTTGAATACATTTTTTCGGTTTTAGTTGGGTGATGGGGAGACTTGATCCCTGGTTTAATTATTTTTGTCTCCTATTGATACTCTAGATTCTGTTGTCTGTATATAGTCATTTTATTTTATTCTTCTTTCTTGTGTATAGACCATAAATAAATGCAAGGTTTGCACCTTCTTTGGTGATTATTATGCAATTTACTTATCATTTTTCCTTCTTTCCTTGAAGTTCATACACATTCTTGCAAATATACTAGCTCTCATGTGATTGGTAATTCAACTCCTTGCAGAGTTGGTCTACCGGTGTATTCTAAGGAAGCAACTTGAGAAAGTCTTGGCTGTGATACTTGGTTGCATGTCAGCTGCAATTCTTTTGGCTGAGGCTACTATACTTCCCAGTGGAGTTGATTTATCTCTATTCTCTATACTGATAAATGCTGTAGGAAAGCAAGAGGTACTAGTGCAGGTAAATTTTCTGTAATAATTTTTTTTTTAGTTCTTTTAGTTGCATGAGCTTATCTTTGGTGAAAATCAAAGCTTCAATTTATGTAGAGACTTCATATATTTAAGTTTTATGTTTCAGATTCAAAGTCTGATTATTGAGTACAGCTTCAATGACCTTTTTATTTTATTTGATTATATATATATAGGGTCATACTAACAATTGCCCCCAGGACATAAGTAAAAGACAAAATATTTGTAGAATACAATACACTTTTCATTAATTTTAATGCACTTTTACTAAAATCAATACGCTTTTAACCTTTTCACATATTTTCAAGACGCTTTTTACACATTTCCCAATATTAAACAATGCATAGGGGGCACTTTTTAGCATTTGCCATATATATATAAGTAAAATGTTATAAAAAAGGGGTGGGGTGGGGTGGGGTGGGGTGGGGGTGGGGGGGTGGGTTACCAAGGGGGTGCCAGAAAAAGCAAAAAGGAAAAAAAAAAACTACTAAAAAATAATAAATAAAGAAGTCTAAAAATTGGTTCAATTGTGGATCAATACCATTCGAAAACCATAAAAACAAAACAGGCCTTCAAATTAAAGAGAAATTCTTTAACTCCCTCAAAGGTTCTCTTGTTGTGTTCTCTCCAAATAAACCACATCATGGCTGGAGGCACCAAAAGCTATGCCTTTTTCTTGCTCTTCCCCATGCTAGCCCCCTTCCACACAAAGAGAATATCCATCAGATTAGGGAAAGTCCTAACTACTGCAAGCATACCAAGAATCAAGGCCACAATCTCTGGAGTCTAGCCATTCTACAATGGGTAAGGAGATGGTTAAATGATTCCTTGACCTCTTTACATATACAACATCAATTGGCGTGAATGTGTTCCCTCTTGATCAAATTGTCAGGATCTTACCATGTGCAGTCCACACAAAAAACACAACCTTAGATGTGGCCTTAGATCCCCAATCCTCTCTAGTGGAAATCATCTCTCTATGCAAAGCACGCCATCCTCGTCCAAAAGAGGAGAAGAGCGTAGAGAAGACTGAAAAAATCCCATCAACAAAAAGCGTGCTATCCTTATCCAAGGAGGAGAAGAGCATAGAGCAGACAAATGATCCATCAACTTTTCTACCTCCCAATCATTTAAATATCTATAAAAGGCAAATGTCCCAAACAACTTGGTTACCTTTTTCTTTCTTCATAT
The DNA here is from genome assembly GCA_036172215.1 of Camellia granthamiana. NCBI lineage: Eukaryota > Viridiplantae > Streptophyta > Magnoliopsida > Ericales > Theaceae > Camellia > Camellia granthamiana. Next base: position 107,537,512 of record CM069914.1, on the reverse strand, counting down.
AATCTCTGTTAGAACTTAGAAGCAATGGTAGAAAAAAGATGTCGCTAGCTTCTCCTCCCCACATCACAAATGACTCCAAAAATCCACCTTGTTACCATACCCAACAAGTTGGGGTTTTATTTTCTAGTATCCTTGAAGATTGATTTGTTTTTTGTTTGCAGGTGGCTGCCTTCATTCCTCTGATGTACATGTGTGTGTGCACATACTATTCCTTATTCAAAATTGGAATGTTGACATTCTATTCATTCACTCCAAGACAAACAAGTTCAGTCAGTTTGCTTATGATATGCTCGTATGTTTTTTTTATTTTGATTCTTTACTGAAGCATTGTTCTAACTCGGAGAGATCTTTTTCATGTGTAATTTCTTCACAAAGATGTTGGTAATAATTCTCAATCCACATATTTACCAGGATGGTCGCGCGATATGCACCTCCGATTTCCTACAACTTTCTCAATCTTATTCGTCTTGGTGAGAAGGATGAGGATAAAAAAACTATCTTTGAAAAGGTGAGTTTTTTTTATTTGTTTGTTTTTTAATACATATTGATAATTGTATCACTTCTGTACAATGTGTTGGTGTTGTTTCCATGACCCATTGGCTCCATTAGAACTAATGTGAAGTACTGGGATGGTTGGGATAGGAAACAATAGCTTTTATCCTTGTATTTGACAACCCATCCTAACCCAAATAATAATCCAACCCTAAATTTCATGTGATGCTAGTGTATCCTCTGCCATGGCTCATTTTGCTCTTTGTAAAATGTGAAATGGAAAGAAGCTATTAACCTATGACACCTGAACAGCAAGATCACAAGAAAATCAAAGGGCTTTGTGGAATAAAAATTAGTGACACTCGGTGTTAAATTATGATGATGACAATAATGCCCATTAGAAAATGATGTGAAGCAAATGTCATCAAACATAATTTTGGTGCTAATTGTTAGTTGTATTTTTGTGATGAATTGGGAAATAAATGGAAAGACCTAACCTAATCAGACAAGTGGGAAAATGAAAAATCAAGGTACTGCACTTTTGGGGGACTGTAGGAGAAATAAAGGACCATCATTTATAGCTTCTTCATCTGCTTGAAAAATTGTGTATTGGGATTTAATTAGGTTGGTCGAAACATACCAAGCTTTGAACACGGAGAAACAGAACACTAGTTTGTAATGGGCTAGGTTATTGAAATTTCATCATGAGACAAGCCCTTTACCCAATAGTATATTTCTGACCATGTCTTGCTAGACTTAAAGCACCCAAACGTATAAATTTATGTTTTATGGATACGAGTGTGCATGGAGCTTAAAGCATTTGGCTTGAAGAAGCTTTTTCTTTGAATGAGTTTGGAGGAAAATAGGGCAGGTTGTTTAATCTGTATCTTTGGTGGTACTTGTGTCGTAATTTTGCTTGGTAGTCATTATTCTTTTTGACCCACTTTATGTTATTAAGCACGTCATTGTCAACCATATTAAATTTATCCAAAAAAAAAAACTAGTCATTTTCCTGAACATAGAAGAATCTATACACCACAGTCATCTCTCTTCTCTCCTCTTAACTGTTGATTATACAATTTGAAGTAACAAAATCCCATTTTTATGTGCAGAGAATGGGGAATATTGATCAAGCTGTCCCTTTCTTTGGAAATGGATTTAATAAAATCTACCCACTTATCATGGTTATATACACCATAATGATTGCGAGCAATTTTTTTGATCGGATCATTGATTATTTTGGAAACTGGAAGATATTCAGATTTCAAAGTGAAGCTGATGATATAGATGACGGATTCGATCCATCAGGATTGATGATTTTGCAGAAAGGTGTGTAAACAGATCATGTCTCTTGTTTGTATGTGGCACGTGTTTGGGGTTATCTCTCACATTTTGCAAGTGTTGGCGTTATGCTATTCTGGGCTCAGCATTCTTGCACCTGTGGGTTATAGCATTTCCGGCGCGGGGGGGGGGGTGGGAACTGAAAATTAAACGAAAACAGTTCATTATAATTTTTCCTCCTATTAATATCCACTATATTTGCTTAAAACCTATGAAAATTTATTTTTTTTTGGGGGGGGGGGGGGGGGGGGGGGGAGGGGGAGGAACTGAAAATTAAACGAAAACAGTTCATTATAATTTTTCCTCCTATTAATATCCACTATATTTGCTTAAAACCTATGAAAATTTATTATTTTTTTGTTTTTATATTTTCAGAACGTTCTTGGCTTGATCAAGGACATAAAGTTGGTGAACTTGTTATTCCATTAGCAAGGAATTTCAACGACATAAATATGGATCTTGAGTCTAGCAGCAATAACAAGGTATGTGTTAGTTCCTAGTAATATATCAAGTTATTGTCTTTTGTTCTTTTCATTTTTAACGAAGAATACCAGTTGCAATTCTATTGTGTGCTTTTTTATTATTATTGGAATGCCTAAAAATGTATTTTTCTAATTTATGAAATTAGGACACGGACAAATACACGGGACACAGATTTTTAAAAAATTAGGATACATCACAGTGGGGATATGGCCAAATATATATATATACAATATTTTTATTTATTATGTATATGAATATAAACTTAGAATATATAAAAATGAGAGGTTTCCATCTATATATGGTTGTATTTTTATTTCTTTTCTACTTTCTCTCTCCTTGTTTCCGTAAATTTTACTTTGACCCTAAATCACTTTCTGAAATTATAAAAATCAATTGTAGGGTATCCTGAGCCATGTCTATACATAGGTCACACATGTCCATCAAGTGTTTCCAGCGTATCCTACAAAAAAATAAAATTTTAAAAAATAGACACGCCACGTAGCATGTTGGACATGTGGATCATACACGTGTTCACGCTGTGTTGGTGTCAGACGTGTTGGACACGGACACAACACCCAGGAGTGTGGGAGCTTCTTAGCTCATGCTCATGGTGCAACACAAGATTTGTGTCTCTGCCTACAGATCTTAGGCTGCTGTTGGCTCTATCCAAGCTTCATGCTTATTTAATTTTCTACAACCCCCCCCCCCTCTTATTATTCCACAAGAATATAACTCTACATATTACTGAAAAATGGTCTGTATAAGGTTGCCGTTGACACAAAAACAACAACCAGTTTGATCGAGGATGGACAGAGAGATTACTTAGTACTTTCAAGAGGAGAGGCCCATCATCAAACCAGCAGAGAATCCATTGCCAGAAAGTACGTAGCTGTAAGAGCACAACAGAGCAAACAACCGATCTCACAAAATTTGACAGAGAAGAGCAGAAGAGCATCCTTCAATGCTACTTTCCCTGATGCAGGCAGCTCCCAGAATACGACAGCCGGACCATCTTCCAGATTATCCTCAACCTGGGAATCTATGAAGACTGGTCTCCAAAATCTCAAGTCTAATATGGGTGCCAAGAAATTCCTTCCCTTGCGCGAAATTCAAGATACAAAACACTCCCTGGTGTCCTCATCTGAATCCCTCGATGACATATTCCAGAGATTAAACCAGCCTAATATGAACCATAGAAGTTATGGTGGTGGTGATGATTATGACGATGAACTTGATGATCATTCAATTAATGTCAGGAAGCTCAGGAGCATCAGGTGATACATAACCGAAGGTGCATTCTTCAGGAGTCTTGGCATACATGAAAGGTATACATACATGTATTATACCAGTATACATGAAAATACAAAATGTAAGCTTGTAACTTTAACTGTGGATGTTAGCGACTGCAACGGAAGATGATAGTTCTCAATGAATACAAAATTTTCCCCCCTCTTGAAAAAGTTGAACTTCATCTTGTGCAATTTATCATGAAATTCAATTCAAATTCAATTCATTGTTTTGAGTTTCCAAGTAATTTCTGGTAATTTTGTTCTTTGATCCAATATTGTAACTCAATTATTAGAAATTGAAATTGAAGAATGGTTTTCTTAGTCTCAACTCTGGTATGGGGACTATTGTAGCATGTTTGTCCTAGATCTCCTTCTTTGCCTATACAAGGAGCTCTAATGTATTGTATTCAGCAAAAGACTAGAAGGCCAGCAAATATAAATTTGGTTATTCCTATTATTCTCTTGATCTTTCCTTCTTCGTGATTGTATCTCCTTTGTGGTTACAATACCACCACCACCACCACCACCACCACCACCATCAATACAACTACTAACATATTAGTTGCATTTCAAGGTTGCAATCAACATAGAAATATGTTTTCTATGAAAAACATTTTTTGAAAAAAGTTGTCATCGAAAAATATTTTCTATCAAAACAAATGAAGTAAAATGCTACATCTTCCCTACAAAAAGGGTTAACAAAGTAAACCCTAGATCCAGAGGGTGAGCAAAGTGAAACAATATAATAAAAAAGTTCAACCTTTTATTAACTACTTTTATCAAATCTCCATTAACAATGTACAAGAGCATTGCTACATAGTCATTATGATCATCTCATTACTACTGCAATAATAAATAAAGCCATATATAGGAAGAAACAACCTAACAATGCCGCTAAAGCTTAAATATCCAGTCAGACTTGACACAAAATATATCTTCAACAATTTGTTAAAATTTTGATTTGCACCCCAAAAAAAAAATAAAAATAAAAATAAAAAATAAAAAATAAAATAATAATAATGTATCTTTCAAATTTTAATGAGAATTATTTCACTAGAATACTGCCCAAAAAGAGCCCCCCTGAATGTTAGGTTAGAGCTAAAAATTGACAAATTTTCTTTGAAAGTAAATGATGATTTTGCCCTGAGACAGAAGGACATCATACAACAGCAGGAAAATTTATTTTAATTTACATGAAAATCGTCAAGAATCAATATAGGCCCAAGAACTTCCACCAGAAACCCCCAACAATGCCCCAGATTATAGCATTAATAAGCGCCATGACAAAGCCCACTCTAAACACGTCAGGAAGGTCTATGTAACCAGCTGTTCAAACATGGCAAAGAAAACTATCAGTCCTCAAAACTGCAACATCTACTAGGATACAAAATTAATAATAATTACTTGTGTGCAATCTTAAACTATTGAGGATGCTATTAGTTAGTTATCGATTCCAAATCTTAATCTCTTTCTCTTCAATCTTCTCAATAATCAACAGCAAAAAAAATAAATATGAACATAAACATATACTATAAAAGGAACTAACATAGTTAAGGTGAATAGATTTGAGAATCCTAGAAACAGGTGAATATGTGTACTAGGCCATGGAGGACCATGGTTTGATACTCGCCCCCTAATGGACTTTCAAGATAGTATAGAGTTTGAGTTTGAAGATACTCGCCCCTAATGGACTTTCAAGATATTATAGAGTTTAAGTTAGAAGTGGATAGAGAGTTTGAATTGAGAGTAGTAAATTCACAAGAAGGTAGAGTTTGAGTTGATAGTAAGAGTACACAAAAGAAAAACAATTTAATGGAATTCACAAGTTTAGAATTGCTTTGTTAGTTTGGCCAAATGATGCCTGACATATGGTGTCGAAACAATCTAGATTCTTCCATCATAATCAAATGATTGCCTCCCATATTTATAGATGTTCAAGGCTTTTAATTAATAGTCTAGACATTTACAAATATCAATGATCAATGATCTAGTAGCATGAAAGCTATCTATATCCTTCCACCACCTTATGATGGAAAATTTTTACAATTATCTACCGAATTATAGACATTTCTACAAAATTTTACACCAACCTAGAATCGAATTTGTAGTTAATTGATAAAATTTCCAAGTTGCCACATTATTCCTACCTAAATTCTTCGTGGCCATTGATGGACACCAATAAAATGAAAACACCCATGACTGCTGACCGCACAGATGCATGTTTGAAATCACCGCCAATTGAACGTATCACCACCATCAAAGTTGTAATTTAAACAAATTAAATCAATGAATTGGTGTTGGGTTTTGGTGAATGATGATAGTGTTGTAATTTAAACAAACCAAGAGGAAAGGATCAAGCGAGTGAAGGATTGGGATGGAATATTTTATTGTGGCGGGCCTATCGTTTTGCTTATATGTTGATGGTCAATTGGCTGTCCGTAAACTTGGTGTTTTATGAGAAAATAGTGTATAATTTATTCATTAAGAAAAAGTCTTTTGAAAATGTGATTCCATCACACATTTCAAAATATATTTCTTTTTCACGTTTGGCAGATTCGTACATACTCTCTCTTTCATCTTCTCCATTCTAAAAAGCAAAGGAGTTTTTAAATTTTGGGTCTACTCAGTCATCTGGCCAGTTGACTAGAACAGTTTTTTTTTTTTTTTCAATCGCCAATCGCCAATTGCCACCTGTTATTTGAAATATATATATATATATTTGTTTTTGATATCTTTTAAATATAGAAATTATTTTTTTTAGACCAAAATGACAAATTATTTTTTTGAATTAAATGTTAAAAAGAGTGGTTATGAGTTTTGAATAGAATTTTCAATAGAGTTTTGAGTTGTGTGGTTAGTTATAAGTTATACATTTTTGAATTAAGTTTTGAAAACTTTTTTTCAAAACTCATAACCAAACAACTTTTCTCAATTCATATGTCACATCAAAAATTCAAAACTCTTTTCAAAACTCATAACCAAACAATTTTTCTCAATTCATATGTCACATCAAAAATTCAAAACTCTTTTCAAAACTCATAACCAAACAACTTTTCTCAATTCATGTCACATCAAAAATTCAAAACTCAATTCATAACTCTTTCCAAAACTCATAACCAAACAAACTCTCTCTTTTCAAATCATAATTTCAAAACTTACAAACTCAAAATACAATTCTATTCTCAAATCATAATTCTAAAACTCTACGAAACAGTACCTGATTTTCCTTCCTTGACACCTATTAATGACTTCATACTTTTCTAGAACTTCTATTGAATGATGAATGAAAATGGAAATAACATGCACAATGATTGAGGAAGGGGTATATTTTAGAATATTTAATTTTTATTTTTATGTTTGGATTTTAAATTTGTCGACAGAAATGGCAAGGACAAAACAAGAAAAGAAAAGATTAAAAAAAATCATAATTCTATAAGTCGGAGAATAACAAATGCCTTCAAATAATAGGTTTAGAAAACTTCACAACAATCTTAACATATTTTTCCTGGTATTTTAATTATAATTTTTTTAGTACATTAAAAGAAAATTATAAATATGTACAAGAAAGATCCTCAAAACAAACATAAAAATAAAAGGCCCAAATGTAATAGAAGTCGGTTTGGACCAAGCCCTTCCAAAAGTGCACATTTTGTCCTACAAGCCCACAGGACAGCACAGCCAAGCCCAGCGCAGCCCATTACATGGTAGACAATAACAACTGCTTTGTATTGTAAAAGTAACTCCAAGAAAGGTCACTTAAGGAGAATTCTACGATACACCTCCCTATCATATGCACCCTTAGCTACACAATTTTCTTTTTTAATTATGATCAATTTTCTTCTTTAATTATGACATTATTTTATGCCTCATGTAGTGTTTTTTTTATTTTTTTAGGATGTACCTCATGTAGTGTTTGGTTATGACTTTTTTCAGTTAGAACTCAAAAAGTATGAAATTATGATATTTTCTTCTGTAGTTATAAAATGCATATGGCACACGTGCAAGGCATGGGCTACTTGCACCAAATTATTTTTAAAAAAAATTTTGATTGTACTTTCTTATTTTATGCTGTGTTTGGTTCATAAATTTGGAGAGTGATTTGAAAAGAGAAAGAAAAAAGTAGGTAAACTACGAATAAAATATATCTATATTTTACTTAGTTTCACACACATTTTTCCTTTTTCCTTTTTCTTTCCAAATCCTTGAACTAGACATAGTGTTTGTTTTAGAAAAAAATATAATTGAATGCTTATCTTGTAAATGTTGAAAATAAATAATTTCATTTTATTTCACTAAATTTAATGACATTTGGCCTTTATTTTAATTAAAAGGACTGCTATTTGCCCCCACCTTCTTACTTTGGCTCCTCCACTTCTTTGAACCCCCACCTAACAAAATGAAACCCCTCCATTTTTTCTTTGAACCTCCCACCTTAATACCAACTCTATCCCTAACCCCAAATCCAAATCCTAACCCTAACCCTACCAACTCCGGCAACAAATATAGCTCTGACAACCCAAACCTTCCCAAATCCATTTTTTCTACCTTCAACATCAAGAGCTATTTCTGTTGTTGTTTCGCCAAAACCTGATTCAAGTCCCACTTGCTTTTCCATCATCGAAACACCCACCTTAATCTTCGCTCTCTTCTTCGATCCACCGCTCGATTTTTCTTCTTCATTGAATTTTCTCGCGATTTTCTTCAGCTTCGCTTTCTTCGGCTAATTGCAATGGTTCTCACAATATGACCTTCCTAGCAAAGCCTTCTCACTGCACTACCAGCTTTGGCTGCCTTGTCTTCAGCACCGGTGATCTGACGAGACATCCATCACAACTGATCACCAAAAATCCAATGGCTGAGATCGTTTTCACAACGGTCATTCAAGATCTCTCTCTCTCTCACTCAATCTCTCTCTTTAATTCAGATTTGCAAAAGACGAAGAGAAAGAGGAGCTGGAGGTTGAAAGATAGGCTGTGATGGTGGAGTAGGGGTTGGGGTTGCTTGTTAGTGAAAATGGTGGTTGGTTGCGACGGAGAGAGTGGTGGTTGCGACAGTGAGGGGTGGTTGGAGATGGTGGTGACTACCGGAGGTGATTAGGGTTAGGGTTTGGAAAACTAGGGTTAGAAGATTAGGAATGAGGGTAAAAGTGGAATTGTGGGTTGGGATAAAATTGGAATTAAAAAAAATGGAAGAGGTGGGAGTTCTAAGAAGAAAGGTAGGGGTTAATAGCATTGCTCTTAATTAATTAAGTATTATTTGAGATATATATATATCCCAAAATAAGATTTTTCTTCTCGGAATTGAATAGAGTAGAAGATTAAACAAATCGAACAGTTCATATTGTAGGTTAGTTAAGCATATCATCCATTGAAAAAATCAGTTACTCGGATATGTTTTGAATTGCTCAAAAGAATTTCATGCTATTTTTCAAAAATAAGAAGCCTTTTTATACAACAATTGGAGAAAACAAGAAAAAAATTGTTTTTTTTTTATTTTATAAAACAATAAAAAATTATGAGAAATTTTATTTACACACTACACAAACTCTCAGTACACACCAAAAATAGTGTTTGGGTATAAACTTTCAAACAAATGTCAAATGTTAGGATTTAAAGTTATGAATAAAAATAAATTATTTAAATATACATTGGCCTCGTTTGGTAGAGCTGTGGGAAAGTGATTATAGATTATAGCTTAACATATTATAACTTATAGCTGTGAACATAAGCTGGTAACCTGTTTAGTGCAGCTGTGAGATTATGAATTTAAGCAGCAGAGCAGTGTTTGGTAAATAAGCTGTAAAATAACTTTTTTCTGTATAATTGTCATTTTTGCCCTTATAAGATATAAAATTTGTGATTTCATTTATAATACATTTTTTTCTTTTTCTTTTTCTTTTTCATTTTATTTTATTTTATTTTATTTTTTAATTTATTAATTCATTAAAATTAATATTAATGTTCTAATTTATATTAATGTTGTGATTTCATTACATATTATCTTTCATATATTTATTATCAAAATTATTAATTTTTTTCTTCTCTTCTTTCTCCGTATTTCTTTTCTTTATTATTATTATTAATTGTGATTTTAGTATAAAAATTATCAATTGCTCATCAATTATTAAAATTAGTATCAATTATTAATTATTATTATTATTATTAATTTGTTCATCGATTATTAAAATTAGCATCAATTTGTCCATCAATTATTATTATTATTATTCATATTATTATTATTCTTTATTATTATTCATTATAATTATTTTTAGTAATATTTCATTTTTAGTAAATATTAATTCTGAAAAGTAATTTTTTTAATTATGAAAAGTAAATATTAATTGAAATAAATTGTGTTAAATATTAAAATTAGTATCAATTTGTCCATCAATTATTATTATTATCATTTTTCATATTATTATTATTCATTTTAATTATTTTTAGTAATATTTCATTTTTAGTAAATATTAATTCTGAAAAGTAATTTTTTTAATTATGAAAAGTAAATATTAATTGAAATAAATTGTGTTAAATATTAATTCCGAAAAGTAATTTTTAAATTTTTTTTTCATATTAAATATTAATTCTGTTTTTAATTAATATTAATATTAATATTGATTTTTTTCCTTTTTTTCAATTTTTTTTCAATTTATTTTCTAGGGTTTGAAAACCCTAGCTCTGATAGCATAGGGGCGACGACCGGCGCTAGGGTTTGAGATCGCGATGGTTCAGATCGACGACGGCGTTAGTTCAGATTGACAACGGTGTTGGATGTAGCGCGATCGCGATGGTGACGAACCCGAGATGGCGACGAGCTTCGCGATCGCAATGGCAACGGCGTTGGTTCAAAGAGAGAGAGACAGACAGAGCTTCACGATCACGATCGCGATCGCGATGGCGACGAACCCGAGATCGACCGGCGCCATGGATCGCAGAGAGAGAGAGAAAGGGAGAGAGAGAGAGAGAGAAGAGAGATCTGTTTCATCGCCGGAGCGAGGGACACGTCGCCGGAAATCGCCAGAGTTTCATCAAAGAGGCAAAAATGAGAGATTTTTTTATTTATATACATGGTACACTTGTAATGATTTGAAATTGTGAGGGGCATTTAAGTCATTTTGCCCCTCCAAACACAACTGCGCACTTAAGCTCAAAATTTAAGCACCCTTGGAGTTGCTTTTATATTTAAGCCAAAAATGGCTTAAATTAAGCCATAATCTATGCCTCATAAGTTGTACCAAACACACCAATTCAGCTTAATTTAAGCTAAAAACTGATTTAAGTTGAAATTTTTTTTTACCAAACACCCCCATTCTATTCAATTATTTATATCCAAACAACTACTTTATGTTCATAAATTTATATCCGAACATGTTTAAAGTAAAATAAATATTTTGATAGAATGATAATTTTATTCCAAGAACTATCTAAGAATTTTCGAAATGCTACTATGCACATCTCACTCTTGGATAACTATAATCAAAATAATTATACTTTATCTTTTATTATGTAAGATATTTTAAATAATATTCATAACTTAACATAAAATAAATTAATAACTAAAAAACAAGAAGAAAAAAGGCCAACACATGTAAGCGGCACTGCTTTTAGAGAATTCCCAAATGGGACCAAAAGCATCTAATGGAGCAAGCCAAGAAGAGGGGCAATTCCAGAAGGACAGGCGAAATATAAGCCATCCACCTCGTATATATATAGGTATATATAGGGTAAATTACACTTTTCATTCCTATAGTTTGACCCAACTTTCACTTTAATTCCTCTTGTTTTAAATTGAATAATATTAAATATACACTTCAAGTCCAGTTTCAATTTGGCCCTTCCATTCAAATTACCGTCAAATTTTTCTACATGTACTCCAACTGACAGTGCCAAAAAATCATGAATTTTAACATCCAATTTGTATGGAAGAACTAAATTGAAACAATAGTTGAAGACTAGGGTCAATATTGTTCAAATTGAAACAATAAAGACTACTGTGCAATTTTGATCAAACTACAAGGATGAAAAGTATAATTTACCCTATATATATAAAAGATAAATGATGATGATTGATCACCTGATTAAAATATGCTTTTATAATTACACTATTAAAAGAGTGAGTAAAAAAGAAATAGACGCACCTCCATAGTATACAGCAGCTTGACCACTGCTATAATGCGTTAGAGCACCGAATAGATTTGTATTGTAAGCTAAAGCCAGTGCTGCCAACACGCCAGGTACCCCAGATGCCAAGTGCATAGCAAGAAATGCGGAGTATAAAGCTCCCACATGACCGGTTTGACTTGCAAACAAGTAATGGATGAGGAAGTAAGCGGCTTGAAGGACAGCAAACGCGGCAGGCCAGCTCAAAGAGAAAGATTGAAGAGATAAAGCCACATAATCAGACATCCATTTTACAATGCCAAGATTGGTCAATTGGCCTGCCATGCCCACGAGAACTGCAAACCAAGCCAAGGTGTCCCATGCTGATTTTTCACTCAAGCAGTCATCCCAATCAAGCACCCCCAACAATAGTAGTATTGATAAGCCCAGCATAGCAGCAACAACACTTGCTATGCCAAGAGCATCTCTGCATGCAGAACCAAGAAAATCAACACACTTAGGAACCTAATAATTCTAAGCTATTACTAAATCAAATATTCCTATCATTGTTGAATCACAAATATTGCACTGGGTGAATATGTCAATCAACAAGAAGGGTGTGTTCTAAAACAATTGCATTTAACAACAATAAGGTGCTACTGGCACTCAAATTGAGCATACAACGGTCACTTAATTCAAGGGCCAGCCATGTTTTTCAGATTTATTTTTTCCGAAGGAAAAGGCACTTTAATGAGAATATAACATCAAATTTGTGATCACTGGAACTTATTTGTAATAGACTTTCTTCACAAAACACCACAGGAGAAGCTCAACTGAAATCTGAAACACACAAACTTGAAAACTAATGGCTCACAAAGCATTACTGTGCAGATAATTTGGTAACTTGTTGTTTTGTTAGACATGCCAGCACAAGATAATGTACCCTCATGAGACATATTAGCGTAGAATCTCGTTTGTTTAAGGAAAAAGACTAAGACCCCCACCACCCCCACTGTTTTTTGATTGGCCCAAAATTTTTTTTTTTTTTTTTTGGCCTCAATCTCACAGCCCCCCACGCGGAGGTGGGGGTGCTGGGGGTCCCCATCACTGCCGTTTGTTTAATAAGTACATGTGCATCAAATTTATGAAATGCATTTATTTATATACCTAATAACACTACCATTGAAGGTTAAGCAAGGTTGTTTATCTACGTGATATATATTGTTTTGTTATATTGTATATTTTTATTATATCTTCAAATGAAATATTCATATATATATATAACATATAATAAAAATATAAAACTATATATTTTGCACTTGTCCCCACACGTGGTGCCCGAATTTTTTTTGAAAATTGTTGGTGTCTGTGTGTGTCGCGTCCATGCTTCTTAGATTACTATACTATCCTTATTTCTATCTAAACTAACAAACTAAATAAATGTATGAAGTTTCCAAGTGTTCTTTACCTTTAAGGGATTTTTCATAATTTCACCACCCATTTGCATAGTGGAAGTATACCAAGACTTTGGAAGTAAAAGCCAACAAGAAGGGGGGGAAAATGATTTATCAACAGTGAATATAATTCCATACAGGGTTTATGCCATTTTTATCAAATATAAACGCACAGTTGATGTACCACTCTTGATCTATTCTAACCAAAACTACTTTGCTTTTCTAAACATCAAATAAAGCAAAAAGAAACATCACAATTTTTTCTACCACTGTGTATGTATTGAATGATGTATGACATGATTCTGTCTACCTTGCTTGCCTATGATGACAAAGGAAGCTTGCACAATTCGGAACCTTCATTTTGTAAGGCCTGCAGTGTGCCTAACATGCGAAAGTGTTCATCTTAGTTTCAACAGAGATCAATGGGAATCTCTGTCCTACTACTCCCTTTAAAATCTCCTGGTGTTTGTTTCTACAATTTTTGTCACAAGTGAATAACAAGGTGCAATTGTAATTAATACAAGTTTGTCCATCTAGATCAATTCCTAATTTCCTAGAATATCTCCACTTCCCAAGTGCTTGAACTTTTAACCTGAGTAAATTTGAAATTTTCTATCACAATGTGTAAGGTCTGATTTCGTACTGAGACAGAGAGATGACAACAATATCCACTGTACCTTAGCCTATTTGTTTTCATGAGAACAATGAAGAACTCACATGAACTGCCCTCACCATAGATTAAATTAACCAATAATTATGGTTATTTACGACATTTTCTTAAAAAGTATATGCTGGAGATCCCTACTCAAAAGGCATTTTAAAAGTATTCATAGGAATCATTAAAGTATGAGATAGTACTTACCCAACGACCCACAAGGAGACAGCAAGAAGCATTGTGCCAACCATGACCCACTCATTCCTTGTGACAGGACCCATAAGCTCCAACTTTTTTGAAGCCATAGCAGGGGCATCTGGCGTGTCTTTGGTTTCGGGTGGATAAAGTTTGTACAAGACAAGAGGAGTAACTAAGAGACAAACGATTGCAGGTAAACTAGCAGCCATGAACCAAGAAACCCATGGGTTTGCAACTATCACCCCAACTTCCTCGGCTAGTTTTAGGCACAGCAGGTTTTGAGCTGCAGCAGTCAGGAAAAGCGCACTAGAGTTACCAGCAGACTGTCATGCATTAGACAACAACAATGCATAAGTCACAATACAACATGTGTTGGCATATATAAGTCAAGCATAGAAGAACAAAATGGTTCTCAATTTTTAGTAACATGCAATATATAGTAATCCAAATATTGATCGCAACATAATGACAGAAGTACGACATTGATGCTTAACCAATTAATGAAAAAGAAGAAGCTCTGCCTTTTGAAGTTTGATCAACATGAGCACACTTGGCATAAAAATATATTTCAACATAGAAATCAAACAAATAACCTTGTCTAATGGGAGCTCTATGCTAAAATCAACTCAACCAATATGGCAATGTTTCAGAAATATTGCGAAAACTTTTCTCTTTTGGGGATAATTCCCAATTATTCAAGAGAAATAATGATAATGAAAATGTAAAAATTATGAGAGGACAAGCTTTTTGAATTTACATTCTAAGAATGAGAAAGCTTTCAGCACTTACATTTTAAAAAAACTTGCTAGCTTCCAAAATAAGGGATCAAACTTAGGTTTGGATTGAGGCAACTGAAATTTCAAGATGTGTCACAATTTGAGCGTGCTCCCCAGCCACAAAAGTACTAATTTTTTAGAATGGTAGGGAAAGGCCACCTAATGCATTACCAATCTCAGTGACAGATAAAACCATACATCAACCACCCAGATGCAGTGCAAAATTATTGAATGTAGTCTAATGTTCTGCATCACTAGGACTAAAGAGGAGTAGGAGTGAGAACATAGAAAACAAAAGTAAAAAATCATCACCCATAAGCTGCCAAAGACAAGTTATTTTAAAGAAGAAAAAGTGGATGAAGTGAACTTTTTACTTTTCAGTGGGTTCACATATGCAGTATTTTTCCTCAAACCATACTTTATATCAAAATAAAAATATATTTTTTCCTTCTGTCCAGTGGGTTCATGTGACACCCAGGGGTCACTATATAGCATCGCCATGTCCGACGTCTTCCCCGTGAACATGAACACCCATGTTTTTCCCAATTCATAATACTAATCAGCATGAAAGAATTCTCCAAAAAAGGCAAAGCTTTTAGCAGAGAATTCCCAACACAAGCAATCATATTGAGTTTGTTCATCTACACTTGGCTCCAAAAACAATAAACAAACTACAATTTCCAAATTAATTGAATCCAATGATATCAAAATTCCAAATTAAAATTAGCAAACAAACATTCAAGCTAACCTGAAATTGAGACTGAACCAAATAAGCCCCGAGCTTTTTCGCTGATGGATCACCCGGTCTACTACCCGCGGAGAGCGACAGAGACTTAATGATCGGCAAAAATACACCACCAGCTCTCGCAGTGGTGCTCGGCATTGCCGGAGCAATAAGAGCTTCACTGACAGTCAACCCATATGACAAACCCAACGTACTCTTCCCCAACCACTTCACAAAATACGTAGCAATCCTATCCCCCAACCCAGTCTTCACAAACCCACGAGCGAAGAAAAACGAAATCACAATCAACCAAATCACCTCATTCGTGAAAGCACTAAAAGCAGTCGAAAAAGTCAGGGTTTTTGTCAAAATCGATGTGGTGAGTCCCAAAAACGCCCAAGCACCAACAGGCAAAGGACTCAGCACAAGCCCAGCAATTGTTGAGAGAAAAATTGCAAGCAATTGCCAAGCTTGCAGCGAAACTTCAGGGGGTTTGGGGACGAAGAATCGAACGATTAGGCCTACTGCGAGAGAGATTACGAGCGGGACGATCTTAGCGCCTTGAGGGTTTGGTTCGGTGGTGGTGGTGGTGGGGGGTGGGGGAGATTGAGAGGCTTGGACTGCTTTGAGGGTTTTAGTGGGTTTTGGGAGAGGATTGAAGAGGAGGTGATTGTGGGATTGGAGGAGAGAGAGAGGAGAGGCGGAGGAGAGAGAGGAACGGAGGGGGGAGATGGGGCGGAGGGTGGGTTTGGGAGAAATGTAGGAAGGGGGGGATTTGGAGAGAGAAGAAGGGCGTGAACGGAGCTGTAAGGAGATGCGAGAGGAGGGAGAGAAGGAGGAAGTGCTGGTGGGATATGGAGAGTAGAGTGCGAAGCTCTCCATTGAAGAGAGAGGGACAGAGTGATTGAATGATCGTAACAGAAGAAAAGAGAATGATCGTAACAGAACAAGAAGAAAGAGAAGCAGAGAGAGGGAGCGGAAATTACAAGGACCATAAAGAGAGGTGGTAGTGTTTGTTTTGTTTTTAATGAATAAATTGCACTTTACCCCTTACGTGGGTCCCGTTTGAGAATTAAATTATTTTAATTTATTTTTTTGATTTTTTATAAAATTTAAAAAAAAGAAAAAAAAAAGAGATGTGTAAAGTGAATTGTGCTGTTGAACTCATGGGATTCATCATGAATTCTATTTTGATAATCTGAATTGTTTAATGTATAGAGTTACAAAAATATGTTTCTATCAAGGAATTATTAATATCCAATCAATGTAATTTTTTGTAAGCATAAAGTACTCGATGAGTTCTATACATTGAATTGAATTATTTAAATCATCAAAATAGGACCGGTGATAGGCCTCATAGGATCAACAATATGCTTCAATCCACTACGTAAACTGGAAATAAGTCATCTCCTAAAAAAAATGTACATAAAGTAAAGAGACTGATTTAATAATTTATAGTGATTTTTTAATTTTTTTTTCTACAAACTTACCTCCCCAAAGGGGGCCTTATTTTCTTATTTTCGTCCGTAAAGTTTTTATTTTTTCATTTTAGTCCTTCATTTTGAAGTTTTTTTTTTATTTTATTTTAAATTTACTCTAAAAATTAGCTTATATTTTAAAAAAAAAGTGACAATAACAATTATGTGATATAAAAATATTTTTTTTAAATTTTAATTTTTTTTGACTCATATAACAAAATAAATCTTGATTTTTAAATTTTAATAAATTAAACTCTAAAATTTTGATTTATTTTCAAATCTAAATTGATAAAAATAATATTTTAATTATTAAACTTAACGAGAAATTATAGTTTAGTACACCTACATTTTAAGTCTTTAAACAGAAATTATAGGGAAAATTACCATGTAGTCCTATGTAGGGGAACTATTTCCCTTCTAATCCCAATTTATTTTTAATAGATTAATAGGTCCACAGTTTTTTAAGTTTTATACCCAGAGGTCCCGTTTTTTATTTTCGTATTTTTAAATGACTGTATTACCCTTTGTTTTGAGATCTATATATATGTGAAAATCAAATTTTTGCTCCGTTTAAAAAAAGGAAATCAAATCTTCGTCTCTGCGATCTCGATTTCTCGTCGTTGTGGCAATCTCATTGTGCTGTGTGGTCGATCTCATTGTGCTGTGAGGTGGATCTGGTTGTGCGATCTGAATCTCTTTGTACAAGCGATATCTGCGTACGTTGTCTCTCTCTCTCTCTCTCTCTCTCTCTCTGTATGTGGTGATAGATATATGTATGTGTATTTATGTATCTGTCGATACATAGATATACATATATATGTATATATATATTTATATATATGTCTGTGTGTGTATGTGGTTTGTATTTGTCGATACATATATGTATGTATGTATAGATAAGCAAATTTGCGTGATATGTGGTTTTTGTTTGGCAAATTTTGTTTGTTTGATTTTGATTTTGTTGATTTTGTTGATTTTGTTTGTCGTATAGTGTAATGTGTTTTGAAGTTGTATTTTGGAATTGTGAATTCTGGTGTTTTGATACTGATATGTTGTAAGTGTATAATTTTGCAGTTTGGAATTGTGAATTGTGCACTGTTGGTATTGATATGTTGTAACTGTATAATTTTGCAGTTTGGAATCTGTGAACAATTACTTGTTGGTTTGTGATTTTGTAGTATGGATGGGTGTTTCATGTTAATGTGCAAATATAGTAATTGTTGTGCTGCTATTAAGATTAGTGAGGGATGTAGTTATGATGAAATTGTTGAGAAAATATGTGCGAAGTTCAAGGAGTTGAGTATTGATAACTTTTGTTTGTTTTTCTCTGTTCCTGGATATTCTGATTGTATTGTTGAATGTGATGATGATTTGGGGAATATGCTGTCAATGGTAGGTGGTAGTGGTTGTCATGTTGTTGATGTTATTATGGGGGATAAGAGAGTTGTGGAGGTTGATGATGGTAATTCTTGTAGGATTGATTCTGTAACTTGTGAGAGTTCTTTTGTGAATGATTGTGATGATGTTGGTGGTTTGTTGCGTAGTTTTTATCCAGAACCAGAGAGAGTTTTGTTGTCTGCTAGTTGGAAGGGGATTGTACATAGTGTTGGTCAAGAATTTGAAGGTGGAGTGCCGGCGTTCCGCATTGCATTGGCTAAGTATGCAGTTGAGTGTGGTTTTGCAGTAAATTATTTGAAGAACGATGCAACAAGAGTAACTGCTGAATGTATGATGAAGTCATCTACGGGTTGTAAATGGTTTGTGCATGGAAGGGTGTTGATGGATTCCGGTGTTTTTTTTATAATGAAGTTGGATAATGTGCATACTTGTGGGGTTGTTGCTCGTAGATCTTGTAGCAAAATGGTTGGTTCTAGACTTGTGTCTGATATTGTGCAAAATGATATTAGTGATAATCCGTTGACTCGTCCTATTGAAGTTAAAAAAAAGTTGAAGAAGCAATATGGTATAGATGTTTCTTATCGGGTTGCATGGTTAGGAGTTGATAAGGCAAGAGGTGGGTTGTTTGGTGATTTTGCAACTTCTTTTGACCAGCTTCGATGGTACCTTGAGACGGCTATGAGAACGAATCCGGGAAGTGTGTTTGAATTAGATGTGGATGAAAGTAGTGGGTGTTTTCGGAGGTTGTTTGTGGCATTTCATGGATGTTTGTATGGCTTTCAATTTTGTCGTCCATTGTTGTTTGTTGATGGTACATTTTTGAAGGGGCGTTACAAGGGGCATTTGCTTGCAGCAACATCAAATGATGGTAATCAAGGTATGTATTCATTTGCAGTTAGTATAGGTTTGGTTTGTCAGTGTGTTATTGTGTTGTGAGTCTGCTAATTTTTGCAGTTTCATGTGATTTTGTTTGCAGGTTTGTTTCCTTTGGCTTTTGCGATTGTTGACGCTGAAAATCAAGATAATTGGATGTGGTTCTTAAGTCAGTTGTTAAAGGCTGTTGGTTCAGGCCGGAGATTGACTTTTGTGTCGGACCGTCAACATGGATTGCTAGACGCTCTTTCGGTGGTTTTCCCCAATGCACATCATGCTTATTGCTTGAATCATTTGAAGAGAAATTTGATTGACAAATTGGTGGGACTTCGTACTACCTATAAGTTGTGTTTGATGAAAATATTAGTTAAGTGTGCTTATGCGCCAACGGTTGCTTCTTTCCAACATTATATGGAGAAATTTAGGCGTATTGCTGGGAATGGTAGAGTTGATAGTATGTTGGATGGTTTGCAAAATGATAAGTGGGCCAATGCATTTTTTAGAGGGAAACGATATGGTGAGATGTCATCTAATGCTGCCGAGTCTTACAATAATTGGATTGGTGGGGCCCGTGAGTTGCCTATTACTTGTATGGTTGATATGATTAGGGTTCAAGTCATGACTCAATTGTCGGATAAAAGAGCTGAATCTAGAAGATGGACTACGAAATTGTGTCCAGTTATGGAAAAGAAGTTGGTGGACTCTTTGGAGCTAGCTAAGTCTTGGGATGTGATTGTTGCTAGTGATACTGTGCTTGAGGTTCATTCTTCTATTTCTTTTTATGTTGATATTGGTAGACAGACTTGTTCTTGCCATGAATGGCAATTGAATGGTTTTCCTTGTTGTCATGCTGTGCATGCTTTGCGTAGTTGTGGTAGAGATGTGTATGGTTTCATTGATCCTTTTTTTCATGTAGATTGTTTTAGAGAGTCATACAAGGAATCTGTTTATCCAGTGCCTTCAAGTGAGAGATTTGACTTTGATGGTGCCAGTAGTTCGGTTATCAAACCTCCTATAACAAAGAAGCAGCCCGGGCGGAACAAGAAGAAGATGATACCTTCTAGGGGTGAGAATGTGAAGCAAATCAAGTGTGAGAGGTGCTTGAAATATGGGAATCACAATAAGAAGACGTGCAAGGCTGCTATTTGAGGCCACAATCTATTCTTTTGGATTTGTATTTGAATTTGAGGAATTATGATGATAAAAAATGTGATACTTGGTATTATGGAAGTAATGAATAAAGTTGGTTGAATTGTTTTTTGTTTGTTGATGTGTTCTTTACTTATTGAAGTTGTTTTGTAACAGTCTGGTTTTGTTTTTTATTTTTATGGAATGCAGAGAAGGTTGTTGAAAATTTCTTATTGAAACAGTATAATATGGAAATGCAGTTGATATTTCATAGCGACAAAACTGTATAATTTTGCAGTTTTAAGAATTATTAGAAACAACCTGATGGAACCGCATAATTTTGCAGTTTTAAAAATCATTAGAAACAAGCTGATGAAACTGCAAAATTTTGCAGTTTGAAGAATTATTAGAAACAACCTTTACTG
The DNA here is from genome assembly GCA_036172215.1 of Camellia granthamiana. Classification (NCBI taxonomy): domain Eukaryota; kingdom Viridiplantae; phylum Streptophyta; class Magnoliopsida; order Ericales; family Theaceae; genus Camellia; species Camellia granthamiana. The sequence continues at coordinate 107,516,699 of CM069914.1, read as the reverse complement.
TATGAAAATATATGCAACCAGAAACAAGTAGACAAACAATCAGAAGAACATCCACAATAATGATAATAACGAGAAGAAGAGCAACAACAATATCTATCATTTTCACCATAACCATAATAACCAGAAAAAGATCATTCCCAAAAGTATATAAAGTACTTGTCACATGTTAAAAAAGAAAAATTAAAAAAAAAAAAAGGTACAAAGATATGTTCCCTTGAAAATTTGTATTGTCAAGAAGTTTGTTCATTGTTTCTATGGTTTGGTATGCTTTGTCAACATTTGGTAGTGCTCGAGTTTCCAGGATCGGTTCTCATCATTGAGGAATTGATTGATGATTTGTGCTCGAAATTTGACCCACTCAGTTGGACGAAGTTTTTTCTGCACAGGTTGCCAATTGAGATATTGGTTGATAACATTGCAGATGGCGATTGCACAATCATTCCTGCAGTGTTTGAGATGAAGTTAATTAGTTAGGTGAAACTGCAAAATTTAGCATATTGGAAGATTAGTTTATGGATTTTGTATCTTATGAGTGTGAGGTTTGTTGTGGGCATTCCTCAATTGATGCAATTTCTGTCTCGCACTCTTGAGATGATAATATGTTTCCCTGTTTGCTGAGTAATGCTTTATTCCATCTCAGTTGATGTTGTTGCTACAAAATAGTTAGTGGGTGTTTTTGTTAGTTATAGTGATGAGTTGATATGTTTGTAAAGGAATGGAACTAAGTATGAAATTTTATTTTAACTTACAATTTGTTTTGCAATTTCAAAGTACTTGTTGTGGCAATCTTTTGCAGGTCTCAAAGAGTCATAGTGTTTCCATATTCCATCAGCATTGTCAAAGACCACAATTGTCCAATGGTTGTCGTGGTTGATTGGGAAATGGATATATCTGTTTTTCATTGCTTCTGGAAAATGGCTGTCCATGAGTTTTTCTCTCAGTGCTTGATCTTGGTTTTGTAGTGGAGTCTGTAAGTTATATATATGTTTGAAATATGTTATAAAACTATGTAGTAATACATGTTGAGAAAGTAGAAAATTTTGCAGTTGTAAGGTATGTTAAGTTTTGCTTACATTGATGAGTGTTGAGAAAACGTAAGATCTTCCTGCATATGGATTGCTTGCAAAGACTAGATCGTTTTTCTCAAATTCTTCAATGGTTGGTTGGAGTGTCAATTGCTTTTCTGCGAAGGCATCAATGACCTGAAACATGTTATATATGAGAATGTGTTAGTTTTGTGGAATAGGTTATTGAATATGTACAGAAACTGTAAAATTGTGCAGTTGGAGACCTACATTCCCATATAAGGGTTCCCTGTTGGTCAATTTGCATATATCTGAAAAGTATATGCAGTTTTCATCTTCGCTGCCAGACCAGACACAAGCACTTGATTGTGTGTTGTTGATGAGTTGAATTTGGTCTTGGTCTTTTTTGGATAGGCTATGCCAAACCTTGTTTGTTTTGCGGCATGAAATGGCGAGTGGCTTGTTTGGTATTGATTCTTCCTGGAAATCATCATCACTTTCCAATACTTGAAGTTTTGTCTTCTCTTGATTGGCATGCTCTTTTGGGTTTGTTTCAGCAGCAACTGCTTTCTCTTGGACAATATGTTCTTGCATCTTTTCTTTCTGCTGTTGTTTTGCTTCCTGAGCACCCTCTTTTTTGTTGTCATTCTTCTTCTCTTTTTCTTCATCGGTACCCTGTGTTGGTTTGGGTACATCAGCAGCAGTTTGTGTCTTGTTTTTTGCATCTTCTTTGGGTTTGGTCATTGGTTGGTATTCAAAATCTGGGTCATGTGCTTGTTTTCTTGATTTTTGTTTGATTCTCTTGACCATGGATCTTTGTTGGGGACTGCCAGTTTTTTTGGTGGACATTTCCTTCAATTGATCTTCTTTTTTACGCAATTCAGCCATGAATTTTTGTTCCATTTCTTGCATTTGTGCTCTCATGGCTGATATGAGCTTGTCCTTGTTGTCCTCTTCGGTTGGTGTTTGTGGTTGGTCATCACCTATAAAAATGTTGGATTGTGTTTTGGTTAGTTTAATGAAATTTTGCAGTATGCTTTAGTTTTAGACAATAGTTTACCTTGTGCATGAAATATGTTAGATTTCTCTTGCAGTTCTTCTTGTTGGTTTGTCAGTTCTTGTTCATTGACTTCTTCTTGTTGGTCTTCTTCTTCTTCATGAAGGTCTTCTTGTTGATCACCTTTTGTTTGTTGTCTTTCTTCTGCTTTATCATTGTCTTGTTGTTCATCAGGTTCTTGTTCTTTTTCTTCTTCTTCTTGTTCTTGTTCTTGTTCTTGTTCTTGTTCTTCTTGTTCTTGTTCTTCTTCTTCTTCTTCAGTTTCAGTTTCTTCTTCTTCATCAGTCACTTGATTTTTTTCATCATCACTCTTTTCTTCTTATTCATCACTTTCTGGTTCTTCTTGTTGTTTTTGCTTTCTTTTCTTTTTTTTTTTTGTTGTTCTTCTTGTTCTGATTCTGATTCTGATTGTGAATGATGTTCTTCTTCGAGAAAGTCATCCTCATCACTGTCTAGAAGTCTTCTTTTTTTTGTTGCTTTTGTTTTCTTTTTTTGCTTATTATCCTTTTTGTGGTCATGTTTCTTTGCTAAAGAGTGTGTTGATGTGCTTTGATTGATATGCAATAACTGTATTTCTTGTTCAGTTGGGGTTAAAGCACTTTGGTTAACCTGCATTGGAACAATGTGGCATATATCAGTAATACTGTAAATTTGGTCAGTTTCATAAGATGAGTTGTACTGTGAGTAATGTGGGTTAAGTGTCGAAATATGTTTTTTGAAACTGAAAAATGTTACAGTTTCATAACATGAGTGATGTTAATTAAGTGTGTGGTTTGAAACTAAAAATTTTCACAGTTTCATAATATGATTTGTACTACAATGAATGTGAAAGGAGTGTTGAATAGATTTGTGCTATGATGGTATAGAAGAGTTTGAATACCTTTTCAAAGTGAGCAAGGCTGATGTGTTTCCACTTGGAGTACATTTTGCCAAGGTTCTATTTCATAAACCTTGGGAAGCCTTCTTTGTTGGATGGTCGGAGGAGTTTGCTGTGCTCACAGTACCAGTACTGTAAAAAAAAAAAAAAAAATTGAAATATGTTAGATAGTTAGAAATAGGTGGATGTCTGATATTTTTGTGGGAAGTAGTTGAGTAATGTGTTTACCAAGAGTAACATGACGCATCCAGTGACATGCCTTGGGTTGTTGTTTGCATTTGCCATTGAATTCATCAGTGTGTCTTTTATTGCCTCAACCCAATTGTACTTCTTGATGTTGCTGAGATTGTCAACATAGTTGAGGAAACTCCAACTGAGTATATGGCCTGTTGTGGGCATGAGAAGTTTCAAGCACAAGTAAAGGGTGATTACCCTTGCAAGATCTTGACGATCATTGGTTGATTTTCCTTTTTTTGTTTGTTGAAACATTTTGGTCAAAGACTTGCCATCCAATCTCTTGACTGATTTGCATCTTCGTTTGTAAAATGGAAGCTCAAAATCCTTTGGTCTTGCATAGGATTTGGTGGTGATGTTGTCTTCTCCACAGTCGATACCAAAAATGAGCTTGACATCACTGCTTCTGAGTTTCATTTCCTTTTTGCCAAGTACAAATGATCTTGTTCTTTTGTTGTAGAGTGTTGTCATTTCTGCTACAATGGAATTGTAGCATCTCCACCAAAAGGCCTTCAGTTTTGTTGAGGAGAGAGCATTTATAAGGGGCCAAAAAAGGGTTTTTTGCAGCTCTGTCTGTTGGGCTTTTGTGAATTTGACCCCCTTCAACAGTTTGATTACTGTTCCGATGTTGGAACGATAATTAAATTGTTGGACTCTCTTTGGAGGGACTGCTGCTTTTTTTTCTTTTGATGCCTTGGTTTTTGTTTTGGGAGTTGATTGGCTTTCTTGGAGCTTTCTTTTTTTGGTTGGAGGAGCTTCTTGTTTTTTTGTTGGCTTTCTTTTGTTTGTTTTTGTTGTGGTTGGAGGTGTGGTTGGTGTTTGTTGTGTGGGTGGGGTCTGTGGTGTAGTTCTTGGGCTTTTTCTTATAGGTGGTGTGGTTGTTTTGTGGGTTTTTTGGTGGGGTCTGTTGGGTTTGGTTGTTTTTGGGTGTGGTGGTTTGGTTTTTTGTGGATGGGGAGATGATGGTGGCATTTCAGTAGATACAGGAGATGGACTTTCTAAAGTGGAGATGGTTAAATCCCTGATTGGATTTGTGGGCATATGGATTTGTTTCTTCCAATATCTTCCGACAGCTATTTCTGAAAAAATGAAAGCGACAGCAGGGTATGAGTAATATAGTGACAGAATTGTATAATTTTGAAGTTTTATATGCAGTTTAATATGAAGTTATATGTATTTTGTTGGTAACAGTTACGAAACTGTATAATTTGACAGTTTGATTTGCACTTTATAATAAGTTAGCTATTTGTTTTGCGTAGTGGTTAAACTGTGTAATTTTGCAGTTTCATTTGCAGTTTGAATAAATTTAGATATGTTACTTGTATAGTGATGAAATGAAACACTATGATGTTGCAGTTTTTATAAGGAAACAGTATGAACAATAGGAACAGCGCATTGTATTTTGTAAAAAGCAACAATAACAACGAGAAGATTAAAAATTCAAAAATAAGAATAATAGAAGCCAATATTGAACAACAAGAATAAGAATAAGATGTTGAATGTGTAAAAACAGGAATTTATGTGTAAAAACAGTGTTTAGAATGTTGAAAAATAGGGGACTAGAATGTTTGAAAACAGGGGATTATATATAAAAGAGGGTTTATACATTTGGAAGTATGTAAAATGTGTATATACGAAATATGAAAGAATGATGTACAAATGTGAATGAAAAATAATGAATAGGTGAAGAGAGATGTTACTTTTTTTCCCCATTTTTGTGAATCGGAAGTCCGGAACTATGAAATCTCTTCAGAGTGGTGATGGTTCTTCGTGTCGTTGAGAGTCGCCGATTGGAGAATAGGAATGGCTTGGTGTTGTGTTAAAGATGAACGGTTTGGTTTTGTGGTTAGGGTAGGGTTTCAGAGGGAATGGAGTCGAACGGAGGAGAGATGGAGGATTGAGAATGGGATTTCGAGCGGCGGAGATGTAACAGTACTGATCAGACTGAGATGATTGTGGGTGATGAAGATGAACGGTTACGTTTTCTGGTTAGGGTTAGGGTTTCAGAGGGGATGGAGTTGAACGGAAGAGAGATGGAGGACTGAGGAGTCGATTTCGAGCGGCGGAGACGTGACAGTGTAGTGATCAGACTGGGACGTGGGTGATGGTTGCGCGCGTGTAAATTAGATGATATATTGTGGGTATTTTCGTCTTATTGTTAATTTGAGGACTTAATGGAGTATGAATTTTGTTTTGGGTCTAAACGGGGTATGATATATTGGGCTTGGACCTTTGGGTCAGTTCCCCTAAATTATATAGTATGTTAGAAAAACTATGAATCCATATGTTCAACTTGACATAGATGGGCCTATAGGAGCTTTTGGCCTACCACTTAGAGCCCAATACATAATTCAAATACTAAAACCCAATATTGTTGGAGCCCAACGTTGCATCAAGAACGAATGACATCTAAACACGTGTCAAGAGAGGAACCAGTCACATAAGCAGACAAAGATCCTGCAGAATTATTGCACCACACATCAGCCATTAATGAGATCTCCTGCAACATTTATTACGATAACCCCTTCATGTCGGAACAGGACAACCTCACCATGAACAAGGCAAGCTAGAGCATAGATTTTTGACCAACATGACAGGTCGGAGTAGACAAGGAAATAATGAGCAAAAGATATAAGCAGGTTTCTAAGACAGAGAGAAGGTTAAATTCTTTATCACAATCCAATCTCAATATTCCGTTAATTATTATTTCTCTAACTTGCTCGTTGGAGGGTTCGCTGGGGGACTCTCGTTCCACGCTGAACTCTTGTGCAGGTTTTTCCATGGGGCCAACGATTGAACAATCGTGTAGGAGGCCTGGATCAGTCCAACCCGTTCTTCAGAGACTAGTTGTAGCATCACAACGAATAATATATTATAATTTATATGTTATTTTCTTATAATTAGAACTATATATTCATTTCACTCCTCACTGTTACTTAAACACAACAGGCAACATAAAATTCCTAAAAGCAAGATAGTCACTCCTCGCTACATATTACGGTTTCATGCCAGTTTATATAATGTAGATAGATAGAAGCATAGATAGATGAGAATAGAATACTCAAATGAAACCCTTTAGAAGTCTCTAGTTTTAAGGGTTGTTTGGGGTGTTCTAAATAAGTGTACTTTTTATTTTTTTAAACAAAAAAATTGAGGAAGAAAATATGGATGTTTGGGTTAACTTTTTGACTTTTTATAGAAAAATGTGTAATAAAAAATTGTAAAAATTAATTTGTAGGGAAAAATTAGGATTGAGAGTTGTGCAGCCGTAATTGTTGACTTTTGGTGAATAGTGTTAACTTTTTAACTTTTTGAATAACTTTTTGACTTTTTGACTTTTTTATAATATGCCAAACTTGGACTTAGTTTTGGTTTGGTCACATATCTGAATATATTATTATATATTAAAAAGTGAGAGAGAGAGAGAGAGTTTTGTGAATTTTGTTTAATATAAAACCCTACAAGTATATGTAGGCTTATATCTGTTAACTGGATTAAAAGCCAATTTTTTATTTTTTTTATTTTTTAAATCACATATTACTTCTTTATCTTTTTTTTATATATTTTAAAAAAAATTAACTTTTAATCTATTTCCCAAAATAAGCCATAATTAAATATTCACTTAGTAGAACAATCATATCTAATAATTTTGAGTTAACCATAAGAAATTCTCTATCCCTAAATTTATATATCTCATCACAATACATCTCTAATCAGAAGATTATGCATTGAGATCCTCACATGATCCACTAATTCAGATGCATACTGAACACTAACCAGTTGACAAACTATTTCTTATATCTTGTTATTCTATGATGATTGTGAATTATAAAAAATCGGAGTAACCGGACATAGTCCTACTTCTTGAATCATCTATGTAAATCTTTACAGGCATATTTGATTAGAAGGATAAAAACATAAAATTGAGATTATTAATCCGTGAACTCAATTATCTTATATTTGTTTTGACATTTTGATTTGTTTTGACATTTTGATTTAATGAATAATTAATCTAATAGATAATTAATCTAACAAATTTATAAAATTATTAGTAATAGGATAGGAATGAGACAAATTTGTAAAATTATTAGTAATGAGATAGGGATGAGATAGTGAATATCATACTAATTTAATAGAATTATTAATACCTCACTATTAGTCTTGTGAATCAAACACAACCTATAATCTTTGTGCATCCTCACAGCAACCAGCTATATCTATCTCTACTAAATAAGCCATGATTCCCATTTGTCACGTGCAACCACACATTGAAAACAAAACAAGAATTAGAAACACAGTAAAAATGTATTTATATATTTGAAATACAAGTCCGGAATTCATTAGTTTTCCAGAGGCAAAAAACTACCATTATGGCCTATTTTCTGCGGAATTGCTTCGAAAAATAAGTACTGCTATTGAAACTAGATAGGTACTTTATTCCATGGAAACAGGAATTTCCTCTTAATGTGTACTTTACACTGCAAAGAATTGCATACAACATCTTTTCCTGAATTTTCACCAGAATTTCAATCATATTCTGTAGTACACGGGTTGTTGAATTTCATCAATGACTATGAAAGAATCAATATTATATCTAGCTTCAGAACAATGGAATTTTGCAATGGTTACCATTCCATAATGTATACTAGCCCATCTGGGTAACTTGCCTGTGTGTGAATCGCGGAAGCAAGGTTAAATGTCAGGTACAATATCAGTCTTACTGTCAGAACTCAGTTTACCATTTCCACTGATGAGATCACTGAATTCTACACCATACACGTGTCCCATTTTGGCACGTTTTGTCTCCAAGTATCTTTTGTTATCCGTTGTAATGGGTGTCAGGAGGGGGACTCTCCCTGCAACCGCCAAACCGTACCCCTTGAGCCCGATGTATTTTGCGGGGTTGTTTGTCATCAACTTCATTGTTCGAACCCCAAGATTTCTTAGTATCTGCAATGATAAAGGATACAAAGGTAATTAACTAATAGTATATATGATATCCAAAACTATTCTGCAAGGAAGTAATGGAGAAAGAAGCTTTACTCTTCTAATAGATCTGTAACCCAGGTGAGTAGTATAATATAGAAAATTTATTTTTAACTCTGGATCCCAAACTGATACTTCTGCAAATGGTGACAGACGATTAAAATGAAGTTTTTTTTTTTTTTCCTTCTTTAAATTAAATAATTATTTAAATCCACTTAGTAAGCTGAAATTCCCTTGATTCTATGCCCTAATGAGGTCATAGGATAGTGGAAGAAGATTAGAGATAGTCATCATACTTGCTAAGTACTGACTGGGGAATTTAACTCTCCGTTTGTTTCTGGGGAATATTTGGTTGCAACCTTGAAACTAATGTGCTAGTAGTTGTATTAATGGTGCTGGAGGAGGTGGTGGTGCTGGGGTGGTAAGATTTTAGTCAGAAAAATGTTTTTCCACCTTTCAGAAGTGAGAATAAAAAATTGAAAAAATCGCAAATAAACTTGTTTTCTATTGACCATAGCAATAGGGTTAAAATTGCAAAGAGACCAACCATGACATAGCATAGATTGCTATTAAGTGTGCAAAATAAGGGGCATTTGGATACCACATAAACATAAAAAATCTAATATCGTTTTCGAAAGCACCACAAATAATCATCGGAAAACTAAGTCCAAAAAACAAAAAAAATCACTTTAGATGAAGCCACCTACACTCACGTTGGGGAAAACTAAATAGTAGTATAGTATGTAGGAGAAAAGATAACCACTATACCTGTGCACCAATGCCATACTCTCTTGAATCAACAGGCAAACCGAGCTCCTCGTTGGCTTCCACAGTGTCACGTCCATCATCCTGTAAATTATAAGCACGGAGCTTGTGGCCCAAACCAATGCCCCTCCCTTCATGGCCACGAAGATATACCAACACACCCTTGCCAGCAGCCTCAATCTGTTGCATTGCAAGTGCCAGCTGGTTCCCACAGTCACATCTGGCCGATCCAAATATGTCCCCTGTGAGGCATTCTGAATGTACCCTCACAAGGATATCCTGCCCATCCCCAATGTCGCCCTGTTGACATAAAAAATCTTGTTAAAATTGCTCCTAAATGGTTAGGAAACTTGTTTTATTTATTTTCTTTGCCCATGAGGTTTCAAAGCACATAAAAAATATCCCCCTCTGTTAGTCAACCATTCGGTCAACTAAAAATGTTTGATGATGTCAGCAGTTTTATTTTTCAAAATACCCATTTTACACTAACAGTGTCTTATTCTCTCTATATAATAGCACCAATCTTCCCTCTCTTTACCGCACTACCACATCATCATGTTGCAAGGTATACTAAAAAAAATTTAAAATAAAATCATGTTGTAGGGTTTGTGCTCGAGTAGAGGTTGACATTTTCTAATGGACATGCCAAAAAATACCCACAAAAATGTGTAAAAATTAAAGCCAGTTCAATTCTCTGTTCCAAGTCACTGTTCAAAAGTTTATTTGAAAAATAAAAGCAGCTACTGAAGCAATGCAGAAAGCTAGAATCATATTTGGGTAAACAATCAACAAATAAAATACCCAAAACACACACATATTTGGGCAAACAATCAACAAACAAAATACCCAAAGATTGCCAAAGGTGATGGTTAGAAATTGTGGCGTCGAAAACAAGATGTGACACAGAAGCAGAACCAGAAGCAAAATTGCAAAAACACTTGTTCTTCAGAGTTGGGATATGGCGGGAAAGGGTGGCTGAGGCTGTGTGCACAGGGAGGGGTTTGGGTGGAGGAGGGAGGAAGGAGATGAGGGTAGTAGGATAATTTTCTTTTGGTATTTGAGAGTAATCGGGTAATTTTAATTTTTCTATAAACTTTGTTAAAAGACAAACTCTGGTAGGGGGAATTTGTAATTTCTCAAACTAGAAGGGAGAATCTGTATTTTCCATAAATCTTAGGAGTGGTATGTGTAATTTACCCAAAGGGAAAATACCAAATCTGTTTAGACTTGACACAAGTATAAGCTCTCAGCTTTGCCTACTACAAACATAACTGGAACATTTTTTCGTCACCTAACTTGAAAAACAGAATCTCTTATGGCCAAGCAACAAGAAGACAATTTACAAAAGAATTTGAGCAAAGAGCAACCATGAGCATGAGTGCTCTTGAATAGTCTACTAATGATTACTATACCCTCAATATATTTGTTGCAATATAAACAAAATCAAAGTAACTGAAATTACGCTTGTTGAGTTGAGCATCACTGAGATACAAAAATTGTTTGAAATAGATAATATTTCAGAAGTCACAAATATTTCTCACCTTGACCATTGCAATATGCTCAATCCATCTAAGACCGACCTATAACAGTAGGCTGTGAAAGGCCCCCACATAGTAGGTATCCTTGCAGCAGAAGAACGTTCCACTAATTTATCTCTCTTCCTCCTATATCTGTCAATTGTAATCCATATTTGAAGAGTCAGTGCATTTACAATCTGATGCTATCACAATTTACATTTGATAAAAAGAAAAAAGAAAAAAAAAGCCTGCTGAAAATTACCTCAGAGAAAAATCTAAAATGTTTTCTTGTCAGAAGAACTAACAAAATCTTGTGCGTTGCAACTTTAAGTTACAATGCACTTGTGCCAACAATCTGTTTATCTTCTATGGATCTCTAATTTTTCAACAAGTAAATTTGATTAAAAAGAGGAACCAAAGAAGGCACAATCTTCGTATACAGGATATATAAAACTCATCTAGACATCCCTGCAGATCATCTAAAAATCCACAGAATTAACAAAACCAAATAATTTATCTTTGGTGAAGGTTTGGTGTTGAGGTGGTGGTGGTAATAGGGTGGCAGTGGCATGACAGTGGTGATAGCAGCTACAGCAGTGGCGGCGGCCAACAGACGCTATTTTAAGATTATTCCTTGATGGAATAGAATGCCTATTCTTTAACTTTGAGACAGAAATAGGTATTCTCATTTTTTATTGAAATAATGAATAGTTATTCCAATGAAATGGCTACTCCCACTTGCATAAGCCGTAACAAGAAGACAAAAGGAATGCAAAGCTAGAATGGGCATTCTATTTCAGCCAATTCTAGCATAGTAAACGTGCATTTCTTAGGAGGGCCAAATCACCCAAACTTCAGACAAAAACAGTATACATGATACTACTCTAAAGATTCCAATGATACATGTATTGCAATTCAGATTATTTTTGTACAAAATTTGATGATAAGAACTAAAATTTACAATAGCAAAGTTATTGTAAGGATCCCATTGATTAGGAATTTCTTTAATTTGTTTTCCAGAGCATCAAAACACATTAAACATCCACTAGGACAAAGTCAATTACAAAGAATGGAGCCAGCATAAGATATATGAAAAAGATGCTATTTCATGAAATCCTGCAAATGACAACTTTTACATGTTTGCCATCAACATGTACATCCAACCCCTAAAACAAAATTGAGAAAAAAAAATAAAGCCTTAATAACCAATGACTGTAAGAAATATGAAAATAATGCTATTTTATGAAGTCCTATGAATGAAGTTTTTTACATGTAATAAACTAATTTAGATGGCTTTGAGAAGGCAATTTGTTCGTCACTAAGAACATATCAAACACTTTTCAGGATTGTTTTTAGATGTGGAAAACAACATGGAAATTTTGCAATATGATTGCTTGCCTACTTTAAAAGGAATAATTGGTTGCATTCAGGTTTTTGCACTTTTCCCTAAGAAGAAGTAATTGCATAATATACAATTAACAAGAATGTCTTTCTTTATGCCATGAAAAAAATTATAAAAGACAATAAAATATGTGAACATTGATGAAGCAATTACATCACGGATACTTAGAAAATGAGGAAAAGTAAGACAGCAATACCCTCCCAAGAGATGATATTATGATTTATAATGTACCTGATTAGATCAGCAATGGATATGATTTTCAAATTATGTGACTGCACAAATTGCTGAAGCATTGGTAATCTAGCCATGGAACCATCATCATCCACAATCTCACATAGAACTGCAACAGGGTCTAACCCAGCTAGCATAGCGAGATCAACAGATGCTTCTGTATGTCCAGCTCTTTTTAGAACACCACCCTCCCTGTATTTCAATGGAAATATATGGCCTGGGCGGTTGAAATCCTCGGGCTTTGAATCTTTGGATGCAAGAGCCAATATTGTCGTTGCTCTATCATGAGCTGACACCCCTGTCGTTGTACCTTCTTTTGCATCCTGCAGAAGCATAATTTACAAATGCATCGATTATCAGTATCCCATCTCATGTGAGAGGGTTGTGTCCAATTTCTTTATTGGTTTATGTGCAAGTAGAAGAATTGCTAAACAAGTGATTTCTAAAGCAAGTCCACATCACAAGTTGATTTTTTTTAACAATATTTCAATATTTGAATTTATTTCAACTTTCAAGCAAGAATGAGAAATTGGCATAATTTTTAAAAAAAATGCAAGTCCTTAAAAACTAAAACTGATAAAAAAAAAAAAAAGCATAAAAATTCCATAGTAGCTTCAATTTTGTCAAGAAGTAAAACAACTACATACCACTGAGACTGTGAATGCAGTACAAAGTTTCTCTTCATTATCCTTTCGGGCAACCATCAAAGGAAGTTCCAATCTCTCAAGGTCTTCCCCTTTCATGCTAACACAAACAATTCCAGTTCCATGCTTGACAAAAAAAGCCATAGCTTCCGGCGTAACCATTGATGCCGCCATTATTAAATCTCCTTCATTTTCTCTATCTTCGTCATCTACAACCACTACCATCTGCAATATAACTCCAAATTAATATTTAAAAAGACATGGGGTGTGTGTGTGTGTGTGTGTGTGTGATAGGGAGGAACCTTTCAATTTTTATGACATATGAAAGTTAAAGAGACAACCAGCCAACCTTTCCCTGGCGAATATCTTCAATTGCCTCTGGGATGGAAGAGAAAGCTTTTGTGGGGTAGTCTAGATCAAATTCATCATTATCAACAGGAAAACCGAAAGTTGCAGGAGTGGTTTCTGCTCCAAGTGTTCCAAATGCTATTGATTCAGGCTGTGTCTCAATCCCAGCAGACAAGTCAACAATGAGAGTACTTCTTGCCACAGTGTTAGCGCCTTTGGGATGAGAACGGAGGTCACCACCTTCCCTTGATAACAATGCAGCTTTAGTTCTACCATCACTCTTGATACTGAAGAATGATTTGCCTCCCAGATGGACCAAGGATGAATCGGTTGTGTACCCATTTGCAGAAAATAGTTTCACACACTGTAGTCCACTGAACAATTTGAAGTTTTTGAATGCTCTACAAAATAAATAAATAAATAAATGATGGTCAAGAACATGTTCATATTGCCAATGCCAAAAAAACCAAAAAAAAAAAAAAGGAAGAAAAAAAGAAGGATTAAGGTAGGGAGTTGGGAGACTCCATCTCGTTTCATTTCAGTTTGAAACCATAGCATTGTCAAACATAATAAAGAGAGCTGACATTCATTGATAGGCAGAAGCATTGCTGCTGTTGAAACTTGAACATAGCACCTTTTTTACGCGGACTCTTCTAAGTTTGTGAAGTATGGGATGGGATATGTCTTACGTGTCTAGTAAAACATGCATCAACAAATATGTTTTAGTAGATTATACTATGAAACTACTATGCATAGACCCATTCCGTGCATAAACTTCCCTTTATTAGTTTGTAAACACCAACATTCTACGCACAAAAGTCCCTTTAATATTTAGCAAATACCATTTTACCCTAAATAAATTATAAAAATATGAAATTTAGTTGTCCTGGTGTCCTTGGGCATGAAAATTAGATGAATCCGAAACTTGAATGCGAACCAGCACCAAAAACCTGTACCCTGGCCCATGTAACATAGCTGCTCAAACCAACAAGATTTTGACAGCACTAACAAAGGAGGAGAACTGCAGAGGGTTAAAACTGACGGAAAAAAAAAAACATTTTAGCCATTAAACTCAATGCAAGTGTACATAAAATATCTAAAACACTATTTTTCGTTGAGTTTAATAACTAAAATATCATTTTCTCCGTTTGTTTTACCTGACGAAAATAGTCATATGGTTTAGATGGAAAACAAATCAAAATATTAAGATTTAAATTGATAAAATTAAAACTTCAAGTTTATTTTGTTACAAGGTCAAACCCTGGAGTGATTTTGCAATTTTCCCAAAATGATTTATGTAGTTCGGTTCGGTTCGGTTTGGTTAAATTCTTATACAGTCATGAAGTCTTCAAATTTATGAAAAAAATAAGAGAACACAAAGATCTATCTTACAATCTCAATCAGATATACAAGGCATGCATAGATGTATATTCAGATTGAAAGAGGGAGAAAATAACAGAATATCAGATTCAAAAGGGAATGACATAAAACCCAAAAAAATAAAATCAAAACCCATATAGTTTTCAATTCAATAATCAAAAAAGGAGAAACTTTAATGGGAAAAAGTGAGGGAAAGAGCTTACTTTGAAGATGACGGAGCTGAAGCAGGACAAGAAATGTTGATGGAAGCCATTGTTGAACAGTTGAAGCCGCCTCTCCAACGGTTCACGAATCGAAAAAGGAAGATAATACCCCAACTGGGTATATTGTCTTCCTCTTTATATGAATGGAAAGAGGGAAAGAGGGAAAGAGAGAAGGAAAATTGAGAAACTTTGACCGAAAATGTGCACGAATTGATAGGAAAAGTATGTTACGCGTGTGAGAAGAAAAATAAGAAAACAAGAAAAAGAAAAAGAAAAAATATGCTCCCAATAATTGAAATATTTTATACAAATTAAAATATTATATAAAATTTTATTACTCATAACAGTTGGCACTATCATATTATTTTCAGTGATTTCTATTTTAAATACTAAAATTTGCTACTACTATTTATGAATAAATTTTTTTTATAATTTTTATTAGTTTGTATAATATTTTTAATTAAAAAATTCTAAGTTATTGTGGCCTTCTAGTTAAGCCAAATAAAAAATTTTATTCACAATTTTTATAAATATTTTTTTAACTTGAAAAATGATCATATCATGCATAATTTATATATATATATATAAATGAATATCGAAATCTAGTTTTTGGTGAAACAGACTCTCTAGCCATCTTGTGTTTCAATTATTTTTTTTTTAAAGATAAGGCTTGTTTTAGAAAATTAATTAGAAATTAATTTTTAAAATAAATTAAAAGTCAAAAATTAACTTTTAGCCAAAGTTCCAAAACAACCACAGAATCCCAAAACCAATGTTTAGTTGGTGGAAGGGAAATCTATCCTAAAGTCATGTTTTATGGCATTTTTATATAAGGAAAATGTTAACCACTAAAATGTATAAAAATACAATAAAACGCGTATTACATGATCCTTAGTTAAGCTTATTGATTTTACACTAAGATTTTTTTAGGAATTAATTAAAAAGTTAGTTTATTAATTAAAAACAAACTTATAAAAAAAAAAAGTCATTTGGTTTGATGCATTATTATTTTTTTTTTTTTGGGGGGGACTTTTTTAAGTGTGGTTAAGGTGAGAGTTAGAACTAAAAGAAGTGTTTGGGACTTTATGGGTTTTTTTGAATTAAAATAGTACTAAAAGATAAAACAAGTTAAATAATTAATAATATAAAAGATCACATCAAATACATAATTATTTTATTTTTTTCTTTTATAAATATCACATCTAATTATAAAAAAATTCAAATCTCTTTCCAAACACAATTATTTTAACCTACTAAAATAACTAAAAACTAAAATAGTCTATTAAAACAATCAACTTCCTAAACATCTCCAAGTGAGTGAGAGTGACAATTTTACAACAAGATTTTTTTACTGTTAGATAAGCTAGCTAAGATGACAAATGGTTGAAATTTTTTAAAAGTTTAGGATTTATTTTTAAAAAAATTAAAATCTCAAGGTCTAATTTGTAATAAGGGTCAAATCATATATTAATTTTTTAAAATAATTTTTTAATAAAATAAATTTTTTTACCCTACAAATTAATTTTAATCACAACTAAACAAAACTTAAATGCATATAATAATTCAAGAAAACCACAAAACATCACTAAACCCTAGACAAATGAGTAACTCAAATGGCAGAAGAAGCCATCTTTACCAGACCTAAGAAATGGGTTTCTCTCCCCCCCCCCCCCCCCGGGGCCGAAGTTAGGACATCTTTATGATTAGGTTTGGGAAGATGGTTTGTGGCTATTTTAATTACAAAAGATAAAATAAGTTATTTTAGTTATAACAAATAAAACATCACATTCAACCTATAATCATTACATTCTTCTCTCACAAAAAAAGTCAAAAAGTCCTTCTAAAACCAAACTTTTTAGTCCAAATTAAAATAGCAAAAAAAGCCAAAAAGCCAACCCACTTCCCAAACGAAGCTATGTGTTGTAAGAAAAATTACCGGACAATGAGATCTTCAAAAAATTATTATATATGTATGAAAATTTTTATAATTTTAATGATTAATATTAATAATTTGGGCAAATTACAAACATCCCTTTCGAGATTTGGTGAAAATACAGATTCTCCCATGAGGTTTGAGAAATTACAATTGTCCCCTGAAGGTCAAAATTTTCATAACAAATTAGAAGAAATTATAGGGGAATCTGTATGAAAATAAAAACTTCAGGGGACAATTTCTTATGGAAATATAAATCTCAGGGACGGGATGTAATTTCTCAAACTTCAGGGAAGAATTTATATTTTCACTAAATCTCGAGGGGTGTTTGTAATTTGTCCTAATAATTTATAATTATTTACGTTGTGCACTGATTAAATAATAGAACATTTAAATAATAATAATAATAATAATAGGAAACAAATACCAATGGCAATTTATTTTCATTAAAAAACAAAGGATGCGGTTAGGATGACAAGATGAGGTTGGCACGTACGCAAGGGTTGTCCAACAAGAGAGTATGGGTTGGGATAGGCAGGCTTGTCTCTATCCACTCAACCCAGAGTCAGCTGTCTTTTTTGACCGTTGGATCCCGCTCACTCGGTACTTTCCTTCATCCCACTTTTTTAAATGGGTAAATTACAAGATTTATTTAAATTATAAATTATTTTTTATAATTTTAGATATTATATTATATTTTTTAAGATTTTTAATTTCATAATAAATATATCTTTTTATTAATAAATCATCAAATTAATTAATAATTTTTAATAATATTAAAATTTTATTTTAATTAATAATTAAGATAATTTTATTATTATATAGATGAACAGTTAGAAATTTTACTTTTTCAATTAATTTTGTCAAATAAAAAATGATGACAATGAGGTATTTGTAATTTTCCAAACCACAAGGGCAATTCGTATTTTAAGTAAACTTTAGGAGATATATTTGTAATTTATCCTTTTAAAATCTACAACAAATAAAAAAAATAAAATTATTTTTTAATAAAAACAAAAAAAAATTGATTTTTTTGTACTTCATAAAATCTTGATTTTTAAAATTTTTAAAATTATTCTACATTAGATAGACTAGAAAAAAATTAAAAATTTAACACAAATTTTTAAAAAATCATTAAATATAAAAAAAGATGATTATTTGGCATAAACTAAGTGCACTTATTAAAATAAGGTCAAATTACCTCTCTACTTTTTACCCAACTTTTTATAAAAAATTAAAAAATATATTTATTTTAATTATTTCAAACAATTCTTACAACCTTTTATTAGTGGGATTTACGTATAAAAAAATTATCTATTTATGTATATTTGCTGTCCAATTATGTAATCAATTTATATAGTTATAAACGACACCTAGTTGGAACATGATGTAATTTGTACCTAAAACTTATTTATATAATGTTTTATTAATTTTGACGTTCTTACAACGTAAGCGCACGTAAACATGGTTTGGCAAATTGCTAATTTTTTTTAGGGTCAAACAGTGTGACGTAGGCCTGGACTAAATTGCAATGCAAACTTCTCTTCTCCCTTCCCTAGCAATTTGTTTTAAACATATAAAAAATTCTCACCAAAAAAACAAGGTTAAGGTCAAGTTAGGTAAGTTAAAAAAAAAATTAAAAAGTCAAAAAATTATTCAAAATTTAAAAAATTATCACTATTCACCAAAAGTAAAAAATTACGACTGTACAACTCCCAATCCTAATTTTTCCTTGCACACTAATTTATACAATTTTTTAATACACATTTTTTCATAAAAAGTCAAAAAGTTAACCCAAACATCCATATTTTTTTCCTTAATTTTTTTAGTCCAAAACGACAAAAAGTACACTTATTTAGGACACCCCAAACAACCCCTCAACTTTTTGAAATTTTAAAAAATATAATAAGTTTTACAATTTTTATATAATTGTATTTATTTTTTTAATAATACTAAAAGGATCGAAATGAAAATCATATAAAAAAAAAGAATAAATAAAGAAAAAAAACATTTCAATTTAAAAGATATGATAACATTCACTTTGCTTGGTTCCGTTTTTTCAAAAATACTTTTCAAAAAATTATATTTTTTGTTTTCCGTGTTTTTTTTGTTTTTATTGAATTCTTTTAATATTTTACGCAATTTTTTTACTTTTTAAACATTCTTAACATAATTATATCTAAAACATAAAAAAATTGTGAAAAAAACCTTTTAAAAATTCACTAAATACCAAAAATACAAAAAAAATAAGAGAATTCAGTACATTTTTTATATTTTTATGTATTTATTAATTTTTTAAAATATTTTTTCACAAATTTTTTAGTTTTTAGATACATTTAAGTAAAGTGCATCTAAAAAAGTAAAAACAATGTTTGAAATTTTAAAAATATTCACTAAAAACAAAAAAATATGAAAACCAAAAAATTCAATTTTTAAAAAACTTAATCCCAAAAACTCAAACCAAACACACTGATTATTTTTCTCTTCACATGTTCAGTGAATTATTGATGAAATTAGAGTAAAATGTTATGTGAACTAAATTTTTAAGAAAGTCCAATGTAATTATGTCAAAACTATGAAACTTGCTATATTTTCTCTAGACCTAAAGGAAGTCAGTGTATTTCACCAAAAAAAATAAAGAGAATTTATTTTCTCTTGATGAAAATTTAACAATTTGCAATGCTTTTTGATTTTTTCTTAAAGTATCAAACACCTCTCTATAAGATTTTTTTTTTTTGGTAAACTGGAACTAAAATAAATTAAGTAGGCCTCTCTATAAGATTTAAATCCACAATTTCACACAATAAAATGATACTAGACAATAACCAGATCAAAGGTTCTGGTTAATTATGTATCACTTGTTTAAAAAACAGTCATTATTTTACGCATAACTCATAAAAAACTAATTTTAAATCTACACACACCACACATTTCACTCTTTGGGTAAAGCTCTAGTTAAAATTTCCGCAGAAGAGAGAGCAACTATATCTGGATGACATTCGAATTCTCTCATGTCATCTTCATTCAAGGTCATTGAAACTTCAATTCCCTCTCCACATTTGGTATCCATAAGAGAAATCAGCTCCACAGGCTTAGATGTTGTAGTCACCCATGCAGGTTGTCCCCAACCAAAATCAACTTCATAGCAAGAGAACTTCCTCAAGCTACTAAAATAAAAGAAATCAACATTGCTAGGCTTGTCTGCACCATTCTCATTGTAGTAGTTTATCAACATGGAGTAAATATCATCACCATGTTGTACATTGGCATAGTCCTCACTGGTCTTGTTTATTGCTTCCTTGAGTAGAAACACCAAAGTCATGTAGCTCCATCTTGTTCTCCTCCGCCATAAATCTAGCGGTCGAGTGAGTGAAGAGGTTGCCAAAAGAGCTTTTGGGTGGTTGTAAACCGGTTCTCTCGCGTAAGTCCATTGAAAGGGACAATAGGGAAGGCCTTAAGTACCCGTGTTTCGCTCTAGCAATGTGGATGAGAGTCCTCCATATGAGGGCAGTCACCACAAGGACTCTTGAAGGTTGGCGTTTGGGTGGCGTACCTGATTCAGGGGATGAAGATTTTATTGGAATTAGATCTAAAATTTTATTGAAAGTCAGTTGTATGAAATTGTGAACACATAAATACATGAGTAAATAAATAAAAAAATGAAAGTAAAAGAGTATAGGCTAGTTGAAATATTGTCCAAAAACCAAAAATCAAACATCATTTGGTTATTAGCTGTTTGGTTGCATAAAGTGAAGCAAAGTAAAAAAATACAATGAAAAGAAAATTTATTTTCTTCTTCATTTGGTTGATCAAAATTTTGGAAGAAAGTTGAGAGATATTTTGTAATTTTTTTTTTACACAAAAAATTGAAAGCTAAAACATTTAAAAAAAAACTTGCTTGATGTACACAAGTTTTAAAAATAAATAAAACAAAATTAAATAAATATATTTGGTGAGTTGTTGGAGATGGTAGTTAGTGGTGGAGTGTGGACTATTGTAGTGGCTCATCATTGGAATTGATGACTAGAATGTCACGGGATGGTTGAGGGCTGTCGGAATGTGTCTTGAGGCCATGTGTGATGAGTGTTTGATTATTAGAGTCTGTCGAAAGATGACCAGAGCTCACTAAAAGGTTGTCGGTGGATGGTGGCTAGAGCTAAGGAAGCACAAAGAGAATAATTCTTTTTAAAAAAAAAGAGTAAAACACCGTTTTGTTTTCAAAATTTTAAAATAAAAATAAAAATAAAATGACAAAACACAGTATAACAACAAATCTTTATTTCAAGTTTTAAAAAAAAAAAAAAAAAAAATTGAAACAAATGCACAAAAGGAAAATTTTACCAAAGATTGTACAAGAAATTTTACTTTCATGCATTTTTCTCCCCTAAACAAAATCCCAAAAAATATTTAAATTTTCTTTTTCCTCTACTTTCTAAGCCTTTCATCCAACCCAAACTCAGTCTTGAATTTAAAAATATTTTTAAAATAATAAAAATCAAACTCAAACAAATGGGAAAACACAAACTTTTAAAGCTTCCCTCCTTCTTACCCGAAGGAACTCCAACAACTTTGGCTTTCAAGGTTGATATCGTTGCAGCATCGAGCACAAACCTCTTAGCGACAAGCTTTTTAACCCCTTGGTCCCTCCGGGGATGCGGCTTGAGGTCAGAAAGCTCTCTCGCTGGAAAAAGAGAACCCAACTCGAAACTCGGCCACATTGCTTTTTCAATCCCTTCTTTGCTAGCAATTGCCCATTCTTTAATGAATGTTGCCTGTGTAAACCCATCAATGATTTTGTGTGAAATTCGCATCCCCACTGCAAATCCACCCTGCTCAAACGTACTGATCTGGATGGCGGCTACTGGACTCGGGTTCGAGCTAACCATGGCCATTGCAGTGGGAGCAAAAGAATCCACCAGCTCAGGTCTTCCATGGACAAGCTCTGCTAGTGAAATGTTATGTACTCGTGCTTCAAAAACTTCAACCCCTTGGTCGTTACAATCAACCAAGAGATCCTCTTTCACATACTTACCTAACATAGAGGAGACGAAAAATGAAAAATAAGATGAAAAAATATGGAGCCAAGTCCAAATATGAATTAATCTGAATTATAGATTGATGTTTTAGGATAAAATTCAGAATAAAATTTCCAAATTTGTACTATTACTTAAAAACAATAATAATAATAAATCAGTTTGTTTGGTTTCAATTTTTTGAATTTGGTTTTCTAGAAATTAAGGTTTTATATTTTTCATGTTTTTTCGTTTTTAGTGAATATTTTTAAAATTTTAAGTAATTTTTTTACTTTTTTAGCTGCATCTTACTTAGATGTATTTAAATAGTAAAATATTTGTGAAAATATATTTTAAAAAAATTAATAAGTACACGAAAATACGAAAAATATACTGAATTTTCATATATATATATATATGTTTTGGTATATAGTGAATTTTTTAAAGGTTTTTTTTCATAAATATTATACTTTTTAAGTGTATTTATGTTAGGTGTGTCTAAAAATTAAAAAAATTACTTAAAATATTAAAAAAATTCATTGAAAATAAAAAAATATGAAAAATAAAAAAGTAAAATTTTCTGAATAGCATTTTTTGGAAACCAAAACCAAACCAGTTGAATTTTTCTTTAATGAACTTTTGTTTTGGAATTTAAAAAAAAATTATTTTTTAGATTTTTTAGACTAGTCGGACCTATTTGAATTAATATGGAGCCAAGTCCAAATATGAATTAATCTGAATTATAGGTTGATGTTTTAGGATAAAATTCATAATAAAATTTCCAAATTTGTACTGTTACTAAAAAAAAGGAGAATAAATCAGTACGTTTGATTTTAGTTTTCTGAATTCAGTTTTATAAAAATTAAGTTTTTTTTTTAATTTTTAGTGAATATTTTTAAAATTTTAATCAATTTTTTTACTTTTTTAGATGCACCTTACTTAAATGTATCTAAATAGTAAAAAATTTATGAAAAAATATTTAAAAAAATTAATAAATACACAAAAATATAAAAAAATGAACTAAATTTTCATATTTTTTTTGTATTTTTGATATTTAATGAATTTTTTAAATATTTTTTTCACAAATATTATATTTTTTAAGTGTATTTATGTTAAGTATGTCTAAAAATTAAAAAAATTATTTAAAATATTAAAAAAATTAATTGAAAAAAAAAATATGAAAAATAAAAAATTAAAATTTTCATAAAAGTGTTTTCAGGAAACCATTTAAACAAGTTGAATTTTTCTTTAATGAACCTTTTTTTGGAATTAAAAAAAAAATACTTTTTAGATTTTTTAGACTAGCCGGACCTATTTGACACACATATTTTAAAAAATAAGTCACTAAAAAAAATAAAATAAAATAAAAACTTTTTTAGGTGTAAAGAGAGCCTAAAACGACAAGTGATGACTTTTTTTAGGCAACACTGCTACAGACCCCCACTGGGGGTCGACTCCCAGTGAGGTGGCGGCAGTCCATTGGCCGAAACTCAGAAAAAAAAAAAAAAAAAAAAAACAGTTTTTCTCACCCAATCCGGGGGCGACACCTCGACCCCCAGTGGAGGTCCGAAGCAAAATTCTTTTTTAGGGGATCAAGAACCAACTTGATAACTCTAGTAGCTTCTTTTCATACTATGTGGGCTAAGGCTTGTTATCCACAATAATAGGTTAAAGAGAAATTAAACTTAAAATTTTATTTTTTTCTTTAAAAAAAATTAATTTGTATAATTAGAAAAAAATTAATAACTAACTCTATTATGGGGGTGTTTGGGAACTTAGTTTTTTGATTTTTTTTGTTTTTTTTTCACTACAGGACAAATGTTTTACAAAATAATAAAAAAAACAAATCTAAACAAAATATTATATCAAATTCCATAATTATTTCACTTTTTTCTCACAAACATCACATCCAATCACAAAAAAATCCAACTATCTTTTCAAACACAAAAAATATTTTCTCTAATAATATTCTACAACTAAACAACCTACAAAAAAATCCACTTTCCAAACACCGACTATATAGCAAATGAAGAATGCCCATTTGCCGTCTTAAGTCAATCTTTGTTTACCTGCCATTGGATAAAAATGTGTTAAGATCTCAGAAAGCGACTTCTCCAAATGCTTGAGCCTCTTGACATTGTCGTTCTCAGCTTTGGCTTCATGGTTTTTGTCATTTGAAAGGAAGAAGAAGACGATGCCGGGATAGGCGGGAGGAGCGAGCTGATCGAAGAACGAAAGCTTGTATTTTCGATGGGTTGGGGGGGTTGGGAGTGATGGTTTTAGGAACTTGCTGGAGATGATTTCAACCTTCATTTTCATCAACTTTTCTAGATTTCTCGTGATCATGAATGGCAAAGATGCCATTGCATGATATATATACTTAGGCCAAGTTTGGGAAGACTAAATAAGTGCACTTTTTGTCTTTTTTGACTAAAAAATTGAGGTTGAAAATATGGATGTTTGGGTTAACTTTTTGACTTTTTATGGAAAAATGTGTAATAAAAAATTGTGAAAATTAGTTTTTAGAGGAAAATTTGAATTGGGAGTTGTGCAGCCGTAATTGTTGACTTTTGGTGAATAGTGTTAACTTTTTAACTTTTTGAATAACTTTTTGACTTTTTAGATTATTTGGGAGTACCCAAACAAGGCCTTAAAAATGTTGATCTGTCTAACATTCAAATGTTTGTCACATGGGTGGGGGTTGAAGAAGAATGGTGGATATATACAGATATAGGTGTGGCAATTATGGCAAGTCTCACTAAATTGGACATTCTATTTATTTATTTTTGGACCACATGTTATTGATGTTTCATGTGTTGTCCGTCCTTGCGATATATAGCACACGTCTTGCTGTGAGATTATCTGTAATCCCATGATTTGATCTTTATTATTTTTTTAAAAATTGTTAAAATCATGTTAATTGTTATTTAAAAGAAAAACAAAAACAAATGTGATTTTATTATAGAATTACAAATGTTCAATTAATTTGATTTTTTACATAGATGATTTACTCAATAAAATCTACAATACATATGATTCAGAATATCGAAATATGCCCAAGACAAACTCTCACTGGCCTTACATGGCACAACAACAACCTCAATTCTTATTGTAACTTGATTTTTATTGGTTTAGATAATGAGACAGTACTTTTATGTTGAATTTTTAGAAACAAAATAACAAATATCATGCAATAAATAGTCTAGAGTCCTGTTCTAAAACTACTAAATAATCTCTCCTATACAATGACTATCCCTATTGCATGATCAATGTTTGAAAAAAATCTATGTCAATGTGTATTCATTTTAAATTTAGTTGTCAACGAAACTTCACATGCGTAGATTGCATTTGACATGCAGTTAAAAATGTCACATTTTAAATTATTTTATTTTTTTAAGTTTTTTTTTTTTTTTAAACTATGTCAAATTTTAAAAACTTCTTGGGTCCGTTTTGGGTAAATGAATTTAAAAAATCAATATTTCTTTTTGTCAATATGTATTACTTTTCACATCACTACTAAAAAAAGTACTTTTTGCGACTGCTACAAACCGTTGCAAATAATAAAAAAACAGTCGCAAAAAACTTTTTGCGACGGCCCATGCGACGGCAAATGAGGGTCGCAAATGTAGGGGTGGCAAATACTTTTTGCGACCGCAAAATAGCAGTCGCAAACTATTTGCGACCGCCTAACCTGCTTATAGCGACTGATGTTTTGGCGTCGCAAAAGAGTTTAAAAAAGGCCTACAATGTATTAGCGACCATCTTCTTACCGTCGCAAAAAATAAAAAAAAAATAAAAAAAATACCTATATCATATATATATTCAAATATTATATAAAATAAACATAAAGACATATTTGCACAAATCTCAACATTCAGGCATTATTTTCCATTTCTTCCCTTAATAAAATTCTCTTTCTTCAACCAAAAAAAAAAAAAGAGTATGCAACAATAATGAAGAGTTCCTGAAAGAATCTTACAAAGGTTTTTCATCTCTTGCAATTACAAAGAACATTTGAGGTTACAGTAGTTCTAAATCTAAGAATTCTTCACAGTCTTGTTACAGAGTCGGAAGAAGAGCAGCAACTCTTGAGATTACAAACATCTTCTAATTTTGTCATCTGCTTTGAGAGAGAGAGAGAGAGAGAGAGAGAGAGAGAGAGCAAAGTAGCTCAAGTATTAACCTAGGAAACAATGGAGCTCAAGAATGCTTTAAAATAGCAACAATGATCTATATAATATCTATAAATTCATTTTAAATTCTAACAGATGATAGTTAGGTGCTAAACAGTCCAAATTCACGAGCCCAAGCATACAAAGCAACACGAGCAATATGATTATGAGCAAAATAGAGACAATGTTAAGCTATGAAAATGTAGTCAGGCACCTGGAGAGGAAAACGCGCCACTTCAACCTCAAACGGCCTGCTTTTGGGATCAGCCAATCTACATTACCAACAAAGAAAATTTTCTTCTTGTCAGTTAAAAACAGGAACACGTGGACTCCTTACTTTGAAAATAAAATAAAACATAATTTTCATTCAAAATTTCTTAAAGGAAAACAAAACAAAGAATCAAATTTCAAGCAGTGAAATGTTAACTATAAATACTGTTGGCACCTAAGATTAGCTTCACAACCCTCCTGTAGAACGCATGCCAACCACTTGTACCGTTCTGACTCTGAGTCTTGTACACTGCAATTCTGGCCATTGGTGCACCTCCTCTAGCTCCACCGGCTGCCAAGCCTTTATAGTTCATGTTTGTCACGAAGCGGCCAACAGCTATGGATGCTGTGTGGCTACCGTGACCAGAGCTGTCCCTCAGGGCCTTCAGTTTTTCTTTTTCTTTTTTTCCCTATAATTTGGAAGGTTTGGGAGGAGTTCAGTTCATGCTAATGAAAATAGCTAAGAAAAGAAAAAAGTGGGGCGCGGGATTTTAACAACAAACAAACAGGGGGAAAGACTTATGGAAATTCATTTTCTAATTAGTTCTCTTCACTTGTAAATATCAAAATCTTTAGGTCCATATAATATTATCAAACGTCTGAAATATTTCTTGATGTTCTCACTGCACTCATCCAAGGCCTATATTTGGTGAAAAGCAAAAGGAAGAGATCACACAATTCACTTACTACCAAGAGCAAAATTGAGTAGCTGCTCAAAGCTCATCATTTCCATAACAAGGATTGAAAAACATCATCTGATGCCATCATTTATTGAAAGCATCAATACAAAAATCATCTAGACTAAACAATTTCAAAAATTTATTGCCATTAAATTCTAAGAAGAATGAAAACTTTTGCAAATTTATCAACATGAGGAAACAAAGCATTTTGCGTCTCCTGTTGGTCTCAAGCATATGATTCTTGGGATCCATGTGACAACATACCAAAGTTAGACAGCCTCACTTATGGCCCCATATTAATGTGCATGAATTCCCAGTAAGTTGAAATAATGAATAAAAGCCTACCTCATATAGAGTGAGATCACTTCCTCCAGTTATGTTCCAGACTATCCCAGTAGCTCTTTCTATACCAATATCTAATAAAGGTGATTGAATGGCATTCAATGCAGCATCTCTTGCCCTGGTCTTGCCTGCAAAGGAATAAGAAACCCACAATTTATCAATATAGGCATGCATGTCAAAAAAAAGGTCATGCAAGTAATTAGGGTTTCATACTTCGACCGTAAATAATGGTAATCTCATTTGGCAAGTAGTGGATACAGAGTTGCGAGTTGTCAAAATTCTAAACGGCAAGGGAATAATAGATAAAAATCCATGGGCATGGTACTTCTCATAAATGTTTGTGCTTCTTAATTGCAACTGCTATAATTTTATTTATGCTTTCTAGGTTTTAGAGTTGTGCATATTTTGGTAATTTTTCATTTATTGACCATGGGATGCTAGCCATCAATAAGTATTATTGTAAGTCATGTTTTACATATCTTTGTGTTGTAGGATTTAGGTAGTGAGGCAATTTCCATATGACGAAACTTGAGTCCATTGTCAAGTGCTTGGGGTTGCGTTGTAATGGGTAAGTATGAGTGTCCAAGAGTGTTAGGGTTAAAGAATGGCATAAGAGACTCTGATATTGCTCTGTTATTAAGGCCAAGTTTGGGTAAAGCCAAATAATCCAAAAAGTCAAAAAGTTACTCAAAAAGTTAAAAA
This sequence comes from Camellia granthamiana, assembly GCA_036172215.1. NCBI lineage: Eukaryota > Viridiplantae > Streptophyta > Magnoliopsida > Ericales > Theaceae > Camellia > Camellia granthamiana. The sequence continues at coordinate 107,488,919 of CM069914.1, read as the reverse complement.
GTTAACACTATTCACCAAAAGTCAACAATTACGGCTGCACAACTCCCAATTCAAATTTTCTTCTAAAAATCAATTTTCACAATTTTTTATTACACATTTTTTCATAAAAAGTCAAAAAGTTAACCCAAACATCCATATTTTCAACCTCAATTTTTTTGTCCAAAAAGACAAAAAGTGCACTTATTTAGTCTTCCCAAACAAGGCCTAAGTATAGTAGAGATGACCCTGCATTTAAACGGCCTCTATGTAATTAGTCAAACAAACATTTAGAAAATATTGGTCCCTAACAAAGAAAATGAAAACTAACCTTGTCCAACTCCGAAGTTGTCTGAACCACAGTGCTTCTAATTGAACAAAGAAAGTTTGGATAAACACAAGATCCACAATTTATACTTAAAAAACACTCGTGTTCCTGTTTTCACAATTCTGAGAGCATTTTTTGCTTCCTGTTCTATACCTTTGCCTGCAAAAATTCAAACATCATAGTTCTGTGGGTCAATTCTATATACCCTTTCAGGTTATATTTCTAGCATCAAAGATGGAGACACACTCATATATATCTCACATCACAACTGATATATATATATATATATATTGGGAGTTCTTACATGAGATTAACATCACATATGCATATAATATTGTGTTTTATTTTTTTTGAAATTCTGACCAACTCACCTATATTTTTTATGTTTTGGCTCATTAGTAGTGTAGAAATATGCTTTTGGGGGCCAAGGAAATTAGAATCGGTATCAACACAGCATTGACTCATCCAATAAATTAGAGTCGACGCTGACTTATCACTATTGGACTTGGACATGGGCAGCGCTAGGAGTAACAATATGAGGTCAGTTTCAATTGATTTGATTCAATCAAATTTTAAAGAAACTAACTAGCTATATATACAATTTATGTACAAATTCTGGGAAAGATTCTTCATGAAACCCCTTGAAAATGAATGATAGTATATAAAAATAGGATTTTGGGATTAATATAGTTTTTTTGGTTTTCATTTGAAATCATTCTAATCTTTTTGTTTACTTTGAATTCAATTTAGTAAACCAACAGAAAAAAAATTAACAAATTAGGATTTAGTTTTTTAAAGGGAACTTTCATTCAGTAGCCTTCGGTTTTAAAAAAAAAAATTTGACCGGTAAAATTCTTAGAGCAGTTATTGAACATGTGGTATGTCTTTTTCAAGAGATATATTTGTCTTTTACTTTTTAGATAAAAATGATATATACAAGATCTACAGCCTCTTATATAAAAAGTCAATTAATAAATACTTTCACAATTATAGCAAACTTGCATCAAATGATCTAATTACAACAAAATTTTGACAGTTCTCTAAGTAATGAAGGCATAGAAAATCAGAAAGTTAGAAACCACAAGAAATTTCAGCATATCAGTAGTTACCTGTGCATCATGTTTGTGTTTGGGCATAATTTGATATTATGTTTGAATTTTGGATTTGGAAGAAAATAAAAATAAAAAATTTGAATTAGTCAACTAAGTAATGGTAAGTGGAGATGGCCCTTTCAAAGTTTTTAAAAAAAATCTAAGATAAAGTCTTTTTATTCCTTTTACTTATTTTTAAGTAGTGCTTCGTTTACTAACCTGGAATAAAATATTCATTCTATCAAAATATATATTTCAAAAAAATATGAGGAATATATTATAAAAAAAACACTTACTTTTCTTTTGGGAAGAGAGAGAGAGAGCAAAAACAAGGACAGAGAACCCCAAAAGAACCTGTAGGAGAAAGAGTTCATTGTGAGTGATAAAGGACCAAAAACAGAAACATAAAAAACACTTACTTTTCCTGTTCAATTCTAGAATCAAGAGATGCTCAATGAGAAATGCATTGGATAATCTGAAATAACATATGGGTGGGTCATATTTACTCTTCAACTATGAATCTCAACTCGCAAAGACATATGATGACACTAACAGAAGCAATATATCCATAAAAATGCCTCCTTAGGCATTCGGTGCTAAGTATCCAAGGATATAATCAATGGTAACAATACAATACAACATTGCCAACAAGACTTCAACCTTATCCTCATTTCCCTTATAATGGTGTTAGGTGTCCAATGATATAATCAATGGTGACAATACAATACAGTACAACAAAACTTAACCCTTATCCTCAGTTTCTTTATAATTGAGCACAACAAAAAAAAAACAATTGAACCACAAAAAGCCACTGGATAAAAGTAAAGAGACCCAAGAAACTCATGTGGATGAAAGGATTTTGCTTGCTCAAAACATCGACCTGTAAAATGGGGCAAAATGTAACAAGCTTTCCGAAACAGTTAATGCATAAAGGGTTTATCAATTAGAAATGTTTTATATGTAAACAGAGAAACACTAACCATCATGAATGTCAATGAATTGCTCAAAAATATTATCTTTGCAAATGACTCAGACACGTAAGGTATCATCCCCCCAATGAGAACAATCCCAGTTAAAACAGTAGCACCAAATAACAGCATGTAAAAGAAATCGCATAAAACTAATAATAAAAATAGCCTTTGGCTGGATTTCTAGAAAACTAATAAAAGTAATCCATAAAACTAAAACATGTCAAACACCCCTCTAAGCAGTTAAACAGCCCCCCATTCCTTCCTCAAATCACTTATTAATATGGCCATGCCTTTTTTATTATGTAAAAAACAAACTTTTTATGCACACATGCACATATGGCCATGAACAAGAATGTACACAGAGACAGGAAAGTAGTTCTGCATATGTATATTAAAATTTAAAATCCAGGATTTTGTTAAAGGCACATGTTATGAAGGTTAAAATGATTGTACATTCTATGCTTGTACAATCAAAATCATACAAATATATGTACACTTAGGACACACATTAACAAGCCCCTAAAACATAATATGAGCTAATACCTTCTTGAGAATTATGTCAAGAAGTTCTGCCCTGCTTTTGAATCAAATACCTCAGCTTGATGGCTATTATTCCAAGAAAAAAAGAAATTTGAATTCATCTAAACCAGCAATTTACAGGGAAAACTAAGCAATTTACAACATTAAAAGTCAAGCCATGAATAATAAATGTGAAAAAGAAAACCATATTATATATCCAGAGGGAAATAGATATCTACCTTTATGATCGACAAGACAAGTTTTCTTGGTGGAATACCCAGGGATTTCCATGGTTTCTTCTCCCAAAAGACCCATGAAATCCCATGAATGAGTCGTGTGAAGCCTCCTGCAGTTGTTTGGAAACACCGACACCACTCCAGGCATCTCTGTGTTTCAATTTTTAAAACCATGACATTGCTGAGTCCACTAATTCTATTAGCTATATGATATAGCATTATCTAAAAATCTAAAGACCACAACAAATTTCAATATTTGAACCTGCACCGTCGGTTCACTATAATAGCCAAACATGTGAGCTATATTTGGCGGTAATCTTTGACCCCTGTTTTTGTCTCTTTACAAGCAAATTAAAGAAAACAAGCAGATGCTGATTTATAGCAATAAAAGAGCAGCATTAACCATGTCATATATGAACTACACAATTCACGCGGATTAAAAAAAAAAAAAACTAAAGACGGGTCTAGGAACCATACACAATCTTGAATGCTCCTCTCCCCAACAAAAAACTACTGAACAATGTTGACACCATACATACACCCAAAAAGAATTGATTTAAAATGCCCTATGATGATGCTCCAAAACCGCAGTGTCAACAACCTATAAGCTTGAAAAGGCTATTTTGTAAACATTCATTCATTTAAGGTCATTAACTAACAAAAGCAATTAAAAAATAAATAAATAAGCAGAAGCAATTTATCAATTCAATAGTCAAACAACAAAATTTTATATTTATAGATAACTTACCAAAAGAAAAATGTTTGTTGCTTAGGATCAACACCATTTGCAACAAACTGAGCATAACATAATGGGAAAAAAAAATCAATAAACATAGTAAATTCCTTTCAAGCTCACATCATAATAAAACATTTACCTTGCAGAAGAAATGGTGGCAACACTAGTTTGGCCTGCTGAGTGTGCAAAAGATGCTAGGGTTTCAGCTTGAATTTCGATTGAATGTTTACCGCAGAACTTAGAACTTGAACTCAAAGTCTGCAAACCTAAGGATGCACAGAGAGATCATAAATGATCCAAAATCATAGATAGAATATGAGAAAGCTAGATAAGTATAGAGAGATTGAAGCAAGCAAATATAAATATTCAAAATCGCATTTTCCATTTTTTCCTTCAATTTCTGAGCAAGCAAACAAATTAATAGAGAGATTGAAGCAACAGATATCAAAAAAGAGCCAACAAATCCAGAAATTAGTCCAACATATCATCACAAACTTCCACTCAATCACATATAATACGTACCAAATCACTCCAAAATCTATACACAGGTATTTGAAATACAAATAAATAAGAGAAGAATTGAATTAAATCAAAGCGATTCAATCAAATAGCAAGAGTTCAAACGCATGAGAGGTGAGCTTACTCTGCTGCATTTGAGTGCTCCGAGAGAACTTTTCCATGGCAGAGTTAGGGTTTCTCTGCGACGAATCGCGCAAATTGCAGAGAGAGAAAGTAGATAATGTATACGCAGATACAAAGAGAGCAAGATAGTGTGTGTGTGTGTGTGTGAGAGAGAGACAGAGATTGAGAGATCGAGAGAGGGAGAGAGATCGAGATAGAGAGACAGAGAGATCAATATATTGAGATCAAGAGGGATAGAGAGATTCATACCGGGGAGCGAGAGCGAGAGATAGAGGTTGAGCGAGCCAAGCTAGGGCAAAACTAAGGAAATGGGGCAAATAAATAAAAGGAAATAGGAGAAATAAATGTTAAATATAAATTAGAGTTTTTTTTTTTTTTTTTTTTTTTTGCGACGGCCAAGCAAGCAGTCGCAAAAAAGTAGTCGCAAAAAGCCAATTTTCGAAAAAACCAAAGAATTTGACACAAATTTGAAGAAAAATACTAATTATTAACAAACTTAAAAAAATATAACTTTTTTCATTAGATCACAAACCAAGCCTAAAAGGATATATGTGTAATTATGTTCAATATATTTGGGGAAATTCTATTTCTACACACTAAATTATCTCTATGTAAATCTTTTCTCAATCCACACATTTAGTAATTTAATTTTTACTATTTTATCTCAGTCCACACACTTCACATTCCAAATATATCATCACCTTCTCCGTGCACATCATCTCCTTCCGTCAATTCTCACTCCAAAAACCTTAACGCTAACTACACCAGCTACCGGTGATGGCATCAGAGACGACATCAACCTCCACCCCTTCCCAGTCTCTTAGCCATTCTCACACAGCCCTTTCGCTGCCGTCACCTCTATCGCGATCATCGTAGTGCTCGTCTGTCTTCTGCATCAAAGAGCTATAAATCGGCCCTTCAGTCTTGCTCTAGTTAGCTCCAAATTCTTCAATCTCTAATCCCTTTGTTTTTTTATTTGCCATGTTTATTGAATTCATTGAAATGGGATTGCTTTGCTTTGTGTGTAGATATGTTCACGGGGTTTGAAGAAATTGATGGATATGATGATATAAGGGAGGAGTTTCCTTGCCCTTTTTGTTCAAAGTATTATGATATTGTTGGATTGTGTTGTCATATCGATGATGAGCATCTTGTAGAGGCGAATAATGGGGTATTACTACCGTTTTTCTTGCTATTGATGATTAAAATATGCAAAATTTTAAATTTTTACTTCATAGATATGTTTTCTCATGCATTTCTGGGTCTATGTTTGAGTTTTAAATATTTCTTTGCATTTCTTTAGTGTTTGTTTGGCTTCAGAGCACCTAATTGAACTCAAATTTGCTTTGTTGATGATGAGGGACTCACAGGAAGACTTAAAATGCTGTTTTGTTATTGTATGACATGGACTGTTGCAATTATATTTTCCTTAAAATAAGAAAAAAAAATTTGTGGGGTTCGTAAAGATTGTTGGACAATCTTCACTGTATTTAAAAGATTTAATTCTATTGTATACAAAACAACAACTAGAATTTAAAGAAATAAAGAAAATGAGAGAATTTGTTTGATTACAAAAATCAAACTCGAAATAATAAATAAATAAATAAATAACAGATTTTATTTTGTTACAAAAACAAAATTAAAATCTGATTAAATAAACAAATAAAAACAGAATAAAATTAAACAACTTACTTGGTTAATTTCTTTGAATAACTTTTCTGATCAAGTCCAGTGTTTAACACTGTGTCCTTAAGACAGATTCGTCCTCTCCACGGTACTTTTAGAATTTGGACGTCTATCTCCCAGGATAAAATGATCTTATCAACGAATAAAAACAGCACTACAATTTAATCGTTCGTCGAACACACTAAGTGTTTACACTCTTTCTTTCAGAAATAAAATGCAGCAAAATGTAGAGATTTAAAGCAGAGGATGGAATACGAAAATTGGAGTGAAAATCCAAATGGGAGGCTAGTCTATTTATAGATGTAAAGGTGGCTCTTGGTTTTGAATTGAACAGGTACTGTACCTGTTCAATTTGAATTAAACAGATACAAATTGTTTAGGCACTGTTTGGTTTGAAATTCAAGCAGATTTAAAGCTGTTGGATTCAAAAACGAGAAGGGCCCTGTTTGGATGAACAATAAATCCAAATCAGTTTAATTCTGTTTGAAAATGGGAACCGGACCAGATTATTTCCGGTTAATTTGAATTCTAAATTTTATTTTATCAAAAAATAAAAATAAATCACTACAAGAAATGTCACTTTTAGCTACCAAAATATTGGTCGCCAAAAGTCACATTTTTTGTCGCCGAAACCATTTAGCGACCATAACATTTTGTCGCCAAGCTTGTCGCCTTTAACCTGTCGGCGATAGTATTGGCGACTAAAAGTCTTTTGGTCGCCGAAAGTCACTACATTTGGCTACTAATATATATGTAGTCGGCAAAAGGCATCTAATCAGCGACTAATATATTAGTCGCCGAATGTGGCTGTTCGGCTACCAACCTGTTTTGGTCGGGGAAGGAAGAACTTTTAGCCACTCTGTGATTCGTCGCTGAAAGTAGATATTTGGCTACTATATGTCTGTAGTCGGCAAAAATGAACTTTCCGCGACTAATATATTAGTCGCCGAATGTGGCTGTTCGGCTACCAACCTGTTTTGGTCGGGGAAGGCAGCACTTTTAGCCACTATGTGATTCGTCGCTGAAAGTAGACATCTGGCTACTATATGTCTGTAGTCGGCAAAGTCATCTTTCCGCGACTAATGTATTAGTCGCTGAATGTGGATGTTTGGCTACCAACCTGTTCTGGTCGGGGAAGGCAGAACTTTTAGCTACTAAATAATTCGTCACTGAAAGTAGACATTTGGCTACTAATTTGTCTGTAGTCAGCAAAAGGCAACTTTAGGCTACAAAAATATTTAGTGGCCAAATATTTTAACATCTTTTTTTTTTTTTTTTTTTTTTAAAATAAAATTTTCTAAACCACCTATATCCATTATTAATACAACCTGTACCCTGTATAAACAATATAATCCATCAACGGTAAATATGTTATCAAGCATTCAACGTGCACACATTTCATTTCCAACCATCCAAAAAATGAATACTAAACGTCCATTTATATATATATTACAAATTTCATACAAACCATGTCTAATCCCACGTCAATAATTTAATTCCATACATAATACTGGAATAACCAAATTTACCTGTACACCTAGAACTTCTGTACCACAACAAAAATTATATTTTGTACTACCACAAATTAGCTGATATTTACTCTACATCCAAAAATATTTTGTACAAACCACTATATATACGGATAGAGATATAAATACAATGTCCTCCCGTACTTGTCAACAAAAACATATCCACATTTGTATGTCCAAAAACATCTGCAAAAAAGGGGAAACACATCATTAGACAAAGAGGGAACTAAAATTGACAGAAATAAAACAAAAATAAACCATAAATATTTCACTCCACTTCAATCCTACTACTGTTTAGCGCTATTTTGACCTTGACAAAACTAAATTACAATGCTCGCACCAAGAAAGGAAACTTATCATCATTTGCACTTTACTAGAACCAATAATAGGTTTCAGAAATATATACATGATGATTATTGAGACTTAGTCATTGAACCCACCTATTTCATGTTTCACTCTTTACTATCGCAATTGGTGAGATCTCCATGTCATTTCAAACCTTTCACAAACAATTTATTTCTTTCTGCAAAACTTGAACATAAAAAATAAAATAAAATAAAATAAATAGAAAAAAAAATATTACATTTCAGCTAACCCACCTAAACTTTAACCAAGCTTTTAGACCAGATTCTTTCACCTCTACTCCTCAATTGGAGTTCAATAGAAGGCAGTTACATTTCAGTAGTGTTCAATGAATGGGTTAAGGCCACTAAAACATTTTCATACATTTAGTATAAAAGCAGATCCTAATATTGCTACCAAAAGCTATGTTCAAGCTACATACAAAATCAATGAAGAGGCTGTGTCGGATATTTTCAGATTTACACACCATAATTTTGAAAGTAATTAAATAAGATATAGCTGAAGATGTTTCTCCACCTAATTTAAATTATCAAGCAAAATAAACAACCCAGCAAAACGAAATAATTTTCATATAAGTTCCCATCCAAGAGCTCAGGTCAATATATAAATCTTTGAATGAGAATATAATGTAAGTATAAGCTCTTTCACATTGCATAAGAAGCAATATTTCTCTTATGCAATAAATGGTTAAGTTAAACACAAAAGTTCCCTGGTTAAAAGGCATATGGGCCCAGTTATATTATAATGCCTACAAAATCAAAGACCAAACATGGCATATGCAATCAAAGTCATGATCAAACAAACAAGTCATAATATATATATCCTCATTCTCTATCGAGAAGTCACCATATTTTGAGATATCAAGCTGAAAACCACCCTCACAAATCCGTAGGTAATAGATTTCTTTATCAAGTACAATTTCAATATCAGCTAATAACTGAGTTGTATGTAACCATTCACATGAAACCATTACGCCCTCAATTAAGTAAAAAATTTCCAAAATATATATATACATGTTCTATAGATGCTCACACCACAACAACATATATTAATACATAAGACAAGATTAATAAAGCACACTGCTAAGTTAGTTCAATCTAATTAAGTAAACACCGAGTTTGTTATTAATAATAACATCAATAACTCCCAAGGTTAGTAGCTGACTCTAAAGCAGTACTTTCAAAGCCATCTGAAGCATTGATTGAAGGCATGTCCCAACCACCAAGGAAAACCACAGTGCATGGGTGAAGGGAACTACATAGGGCTTGGTTTCTTTTTCTGTGTTTTTTTATTTTTATTTACTTTTAGTTTTTAACCTATGGAGAAAGGAAGGGAGAATCAAATTCCACACCGAACTCATCATTGAGACTAGAACTTCACAAATCACAACTTTTACACGACTAAAGAACTGTGCCTTCTACCAGGTGTAGTATGAAAACAAAGAAATACCCGCTAGTACAAGATTTGGTAACTATGGTTCAGGGCAGTGGTTAAAAGGCCATCTTAAGGGTGATTGTAATAAGTTTATGTTGTTACGTTGGGTGGTGAAAATACATGAAGCTGTAGGATTTGCTTTGGTGTATAAACTAGGTAAAGCTTTAGAGCTTAGTAGCACCAGGCCATGAGTTTGGGGTTGTTCTTCATCAACATAGCAGTCGTAGGACAAATGGATAGATTGACTAGTCTTGTTCAATTTTTATTGTGGGAAATTAAGGACATTAAGAAGCTTAAAGAAGTGCAGAAAATAAAGAGCCAAGAGTTAAGGGCAGTTCATGAACACAGTAGTCATTGGACAACCGAAGAGAACAATTAGGCTTCTTCAATCGGGTTTATTGGCTTAAAGAAATTCAGAAAATTAAGAAGTAGAACATATATCAATATATAAAACTCACCCAGCAGCAAATTAACAAAAAAAAAGAATAAAATAATACTCTATTAACACCTCAGCTGAGAATTATTAGCTTCTAGAGAACTATGCAAACAATCAAGAATTAAACTATTAGCATGATCCTTAAGGTAAATATTGAACTGCACAAGTGCACTAAATGTTCTAAAAACTTAGCTCCAAAATGGCTGTTCTTATGTATGTATGTGGGTCTTACTGTCATTTGCGCATTCCTCAACACATTTGCATTAGAAGTCATTGCTTTTATTGATATCATTTCAATATGGTGGCAGGTATGCTGTTTTTGGCTCTCTACCTTGCTTTAAAATTTCACCTTGCTTTCAATTGCTTACCTTGAGAGTAGAGGAAGTACCTGCGTTCCTATTTACATATTGTATGTATGATTGAAGGCACAAAGCTATATATGTCAAATCACTGTGTAATATTCAATTCATTTCGACATTATGTATGATTGAAGGCACAAAATCTATATGTTTCCAATTTCCCACCCCGAACCCCTTTTTTCGACTAAGTTTATGACATTTTCAACTCTAACTCCCAACTTATGTGTCCTACTTACATACCGTCTGTCCGTACATGTCACATTTTTCACCGGGAAGCTTCCCGTTACGAAAAAATTGTGGCTCGGGGGATGTTTTGCATTTTCAGCCCCCGAACGCCTTTTTCGAGTATGTTTGTGACATTTTCAACCCTTACTCCCAAATTGCTGACATTTTCAACTCTTAAAGCGACCATATTTAAACAAAGTAAGTGTGACATTAATGAAATTGTTCTTACCAAAAAGCAAACATCAGATGCCCAACTTAGATTCCCAAGAGTTGTGACAGTTTGGCTACTACGTTGTTAAGATGCTCGACCTTTGCATTTGTCTCCTCCCTTGCCTTTTGTCCCTCCTCCCGCTCTTTCAACATCTGATTGGATAATTGAATGCGCTCCTCTCGCTCTTTCAACAGCTCATTGTAACATCTCTCACGCTCCTCTCGCTCTTTCATTAACTCGTCATGATCTTTTTCCCGCTCCTCACGAAGTGCCTCCACCTCAGCTTGCATTGCCTCCATGTCCTTATCGTGTGCTCGTGATGCAAATATGGTAGAGGGTTGTGGGCCACTCCCAAATCCAAGCAAGTACCTTTCTTCTGTCCAAGCACTTGCATTGAAATCTCCTCCTGTGTCAATGGCGTCCCCGACTCGATGGCAGCCGCTTGTACATTGACCATCTCTTGCTATCATTGCAAATAAATAAGTCGAAAAATACTTTGGCAACATATATGTATTACTGGGTACTAAGGAGAAGAAAATATTGAATACATATATTTCCTTGTCACATACTTACATGCAACTCACGGCATTTCGGATGGATCCAATCATTCGTTTTCTTTGAAGTGTGGCTGTCCTCATAGAACTTTGGGAAATCCAACTCTCCATTTTTTGCTACCTGTTAACACATCAACATATAAATCAATGACACTTTAAGCAGATTATTGCAGACAGATTTGTTGCAGACAGATTTGTATGATAACAGAGTTTTTGCAGACAGATTAGTAGTTTAGACACATTTCTTTGTAGACAACAACACTAATGAAGGAATCTACCAAAGATACTTGGTAAGAGATTGAACCCCTCCCTTAACAGGTGGCAGATAACCTCCTCCATAGCAACCATGCAATGGTTAAGTCTTCACAAAATATTAGAAATGTAAGTTTAAAATGAAGCCTAACATAGACAATATATAAATTATTTTGTTTATTGGAAATGGAAACAGACATGAGAGGATATCTTCTCTGCATATAATTTTGTGAATGCAGACTATTCACCCATACTAACCAGACTATTCAGCCGTACTAATCAGCCATACTAACCAGACTATTCAACACCATGTAATGTAAAGACAGCAGCAGAGGACTTAATGCAGATGTTCCAACAGATTTTTGCGAACACATTTTTCAGATTTTGTCAAACATATTCTGTCCAACAGCTTTCTGCAAACAGATTTTCGCATATAGCCACTTATAACCACCTCAGATTATGTGTATTCTAACAAGTGTTCACTTTCTAAAAATCTGTTGAAACAGAATTGAAACAGAATTTTTGTAACAGATTGAAACAGACCAAACAGATTGTACAAACAGACTTTTTCAGATTAGTTCAAACAGATTTTTGCAAACAGATTGTACGTCCGATTTTTTCAAACAGATTCTTGCAGATTTTGTCAAACAGAATTGAAACAGATTTTCCCAGTCATCTTTTGCGAGACAGATTTCAAATGAAAAATAGAGTATATTCCTTGGACAGATTTCAAAACATTACAAAGGATTCAAGTTTCATATCCAAACATTACAAAGGATTCAAGTTTTAAAAAACATCAAACTCACCATAGTAGCCATTGCGATAGGAAATGAGCGAGACCCATTGGTATGATTGTACGGCAATTGACTCCTATTACTCTTGCCAGCTTTTGACCGTTTCTAAAAATATGACAAACAGATAAACAATTTTTTAGTAAATACTAAGGCATATCACATTTTCACATAGATATATGTACTCTATCTAGTCTATTATTTTACCTGGTGAGATGCATCTTTCCATGCCATATCGATCAAATGCTTCCAATTATCTAAACTCACCCCTACGGGCGGATGAGCATAGATATCATCACGTGGAAGTCCCTCTAACAATTCGAACTCTTGCTTCAAGTTGTACCTCCAATCTTTGTACAACCCATAGGCCTTCTTATTCACAATCTCTTGTGCTTGTATGTCATTGTGGAAATCGTCTCCAATTTGAAACTTGTCCTACATGCATAAGAAATTGAAATTTTAATCAATAAATAATAGTCTTTCTTATTAACATACATAATACAATTACATCTTGTGGACAAGTAATATTACTTACAAGAACTCCTTGGATGACGGCAGCTTTTGTAGTCTCATCAAGATCCAGCCACGACTTCACATCTTTCAAAGGGCACAAGGTTCTAATTTGAATTCCTAACTCGTTAGTTGCTGGAGTGGCATACTTGCTAGTCATTGCATTCAACCCACGATCGATGTGAACATAACATTTTTCCCCTTTCTTGGCTCGAATTATTTTTTGTATGCCTTTGCCAAGTGTCGGTCCGCGTACACGTAGGGGCTTCGAAGTCCCTATTCACAAAATAACAACACGAAAATTGGCTACAAATTGGGTACAAAAAAACAATGGCAATGGCAAGTGAGTGTATGACAAATTTGAAGAACTTTACTCTTACCTACGCCACTCGGCTGCGTTTCAGATGGGGCTTGTGTCTCATCAGAATCAACCATTGGTTGGCTAGTGGCATTATGAGATGGTCCCACATTTGATCGGACGGGGAGAACACGAGATGAGTCATCGGGTGATCCTAAAGGAATAGCAGCTGGCGAGTCTGTTTCTGGCTGCGTGAGTGTCTTTTTCCGAAGCCGACCAGTCTTTAATCCAGGAGCCATTTTCCAATCTGCCTGATGCCTGATGCTGGAACAGTGTTTTCAGTTATGGATTAAATTTGTGTCACATGAATAAACTGAAAAAAATACATCACATGAATAACCTGATAAATATACATCACATGAATAAACTGAAAAATAAACTGAAAACACCTGATGAATAAAAGAAAATAAGGTGGCAGCAAAAGAAATTACAATGTTAGAAAATTACAATGAAGTGTTGCAATACGAAGAACAAGAAAATAAAATCAGCAACTTAGCATCTTCCTGCACAAATTCAGACCATAACTAATGTTAGAAAATTACAATGAAGAAGGCCAAAAAGGAGGCCAAAAAGAAAATTACAATTGGGAATTTCCTATGACAAGTTTAGGCTTGTTCTAAATTTTCTCAGGTGTTGAAGCTAGGTGATCTGACATGGGCAGGGGGCCTCATGCTAACCAGATGCTTTTGTCCTTCAACATCTCAAATTGCCCCATGTTAATGTCAATCATTTTTCCCATCTCTCAATAAACATTCTGGTTTACACATTTCAGTGTTGCACTTTCGGTGTTAAATGAGAGAGCTGAGTACACAATATCAGGCTCGATGATGAACACCTTAATAGTCTATATCAAATATCATAAAATAACTATATATATATATAACAATATAATTCCAGTAAATTTTAGAAGCGAGAAAAACACACTCCCTTAAGTGGTGGATTCAAGTTGCAAGAACATCATCATCGTGCCAAAGGGATTGGCCAGCTTATATTGCACAGCCTAGTCATTTATAGACCCTAAGACTTCTATTCAAAAAATAAAATTTTAAGATCCCTCACCTTTTTTAGACCATAAACCCTGAGATCTAGAGCTTTCTGTACATTGCATTTAGTTAGAATCGAGAATTTAAGAGCCGGATCTGGGTTAGGTCTAGTAAGTGCTTTTATAAAGTAGTTGCGGATCTCCGGTATTGTAAGCTGGATCAGATGAGAATACCTGCAAAAATTAGAAATAAATAATAATTTTAATAGGCAATGGAAGCACATAGCTAATCTAGTGATGAATATGAAAACACCTTTCGTTTTCATTCTAAAATGAATCAGGATATGTAACATAATTCCACACTTGGTAATCATGGAAGATTGTTTTCTCAAGGTTTTTTGACAGAGCAAAGTGCTCATTCATATCCAGTCAATACTAAGTTTGCTACATCACAGCTCTTGAGATTTTGATCAAATTAAAAAATGCAATATTTTAAAATAATAGAGGATATGAATTTTGCTGTGTTCTCTCAGCAGCATAATTTATCAGAGCCACTGAAAATTGCCATAGTTACTCATACTATGTGGAGTGCACCTTTACACATACCTAGTTATGAGACAGGCTCTAGTTCATCTACTATGAGGTTTCCTAATTTCAGGCCTTATTTGGATCCATCTGGTATGCCTGTAACACAACATCAAGGTTTGTATAGAGGCTCTTACCCTCACCATGCATATCCACATCCAAGCCATGCTTTTGAGTCCAGGAATTTGAACCGATCTTCAGATTTGAGAACAGTTGTGGACTGTCAAAACCATTTTCCATGGGGAAGGTGGCATACAGACAGAGGTGGAGCTTTGTAGAATGGGTAGTCAGAGAGCTTCGTTGTTAATACCAGTTAGAAATGCAGCACTTGGACAGGGAAATGCTCAGTGTACCAATGGAATTGGTTTTTAACATTCAAATCTTTGCTAGGTACCTCTCTCTCTCTTTCTTTCACTCTCTCTCTCAGCAGCATAATTTATCAGAGCCACTGAAAATTGCCATAATTTTGCTGAGTACATGACTTGGCCCCATTATGTGATTGATGGCCATAACAGTAGAACTAACAGTAGTCAAACCTAAGCAGCCATAAGGTAATTCATCATCAAAGGCAGAATCACTTATATTAATCTACATCATCTGATGCATGACCTACTGATACATGTGTTTGACATGTGTAGTTGACATGTGTAGTTGGACAATTAAGGGTATGATACATGTGTTTGACATGTGTAGTTGGACAATTACCAAGCAAACGTAGTTAGTAATTCGAGTTAATCATAGAGCTATGAATAGTACTTCCATATTATGTATAAAATGTTCTATGGCACCTTATGAACACCGTTTTACCCTAGAAAATAAAATAAAATAAATATATTAAGAAATATGATTATTTTGTTGTGTCCCCGTGTATTTGGACATGAGAATTAGATGAACTAGACACTTAGGTACATATTATCATACACACATAATAGAGTCCATGTACATGGCAAATGACAAGATATTGATTGACTCTCTAATATGGTTTTTATTATGAAGTTTAAATTCTTTATTCTATGTGATTGGTTGTTTGATGACAGTGCTGGTGTGAAGGCCGATGTTTCACTTCCTGGGGCTACACCGCAAGATGAGGAATGCACAGAGAAAGAATGCCATAGGAAGAGGTATATTTGTAGCACTGTGCTCTCTCTTACTGCAGTCTTTAAAAGTCTATTGTGTTGTGTACTTGACAATGCTGAGAATTACAAATGAAATGCCTTGGTGAAAACAAATATAAGCATATCTGCAATTATTTTTTATTTCCATATGCATTTGTTTGGTTTAAGTGGGATGACAGAATGCAGATTTGAAGCTTGCCAATAAGGAAAAAAGAAAATAAAATAATCAGAGCTTTTATGGCTATGCTGCCTGAACAAACAAAATGAAAGTAATTTTTTGTTATATGAATTTTGTATATCCTACCATAGATCGTACATTTTGTATATATATATTCAGATTTTGCACCAGTAGTGAAATGCTGCATGTATGATGATTCTTTAACTGTTATGAGTAAAAGTATGGTGTATTCATTTTGCTAGGTTATCGCTATAGTATAATCACCCATTATAAAACGGGTTAGAAGAGAATAAAGTAGAAGTAACAGTAGTCAAACCTAAGCAGCCAAAAGGTATTTCATCATAAAAGGCAGAATCACTTATATTAATCTACATCATCTGATACATGACCTACTGATTTCCCAAAACCTAAGCTTCCAAAACTGATTCCATGCCCTGGCCCACAGGTAATGTCCGAGGCCTGCACCTTCTGAGACCCACATACTATTGATATACAATCAGCACACCACATGGAGGGTTGCACCACAGCCAAACTCAACTCCTGGCTCAACACCAGAAACAGAACTTGCTAAAGACCACCACACAGCTCCAAATTCAGAACAGAACAAACCTTCACTGCAGCCCACATACACAGACCCAGCACATTGAACAAAAACAAAAACGAAAAACATAACTGCAGCCCACATTTCAGATTTCCAGATTTCAGATTGAACAAACCTTCACTGCAGCCCAGATTGAACAAACCTATTGAATTTGCAACCTATTGAATTTTGGAAATCTGCAGCCCATTGAACAAACCTTCACTGCAGCCCAGATTTCAGATTTCCAGATTTCCAGAATTTGCAAACCTATTGAATTTTGGAAATCTGATTTTCATAGAATGTAAAAGCTGTCATAGAATTTGTGAAAATCTGCAAATCTGGAAAATGTGGAAAATGTCAAAACTTAGAATTTGTCATAGAAATTTCAGAATTTCCAGATTTTCTGATTTTCAGATTTCCATATTTTAGATTTCCAGATTTCCAGATTTCAGATTTTCAGAATGTTCACATTTCCAAATTTCCTTATTATAACTATAGAATTTTCATAATAATAGAAGTTTGACAAGCACCAATTGTTCCAGCCAAAAAAAAAATTAACTAATTCATGATAGTGGTTTATATCACGAGATATTGACATTTACAAAGATAGATCCCCCTTCATTATAATGAGTTTCCTTTGCATTTGTGCACCAGTTGAACATTTACATTGCTCTAATTATGACATGCACTAAACCATGATATACATCAAGATTCTACATCAACATCTGTATCAAAATCACTTTGTAGATCATATTCTTCGTCTGTGTCGTCACCCTCCCTCATTAATCCATCTTCATCATCACAGATGAAGGCATCCTCTGTAACACCATTGGCTTCTACACCTCCGACAGATTGCAACACTTCCGTTGGAATAATTTCAGATTCAATGTCATGTCGACGCAAAACCACATCATCATCAATAGCCATAGCAGGTACCACCTCGGTCGTTTCTTCTTGTTGGAACACATCATCAGGTTGTACGACATCCATCTCTGGCACATCCCAAATTCCTCGATGTTGGAACTTTTCTACGACTCTCCAATTGGTACCTAATTTGGTGTCATTAACATAGAATACTTGTTCAACCTGACTTGGTAATACGAATGAGTCATCTTTGTACCATCGACTTGTTACATCAACTGTTGTGAAATGTGGTTCTACACGCATAGTTCTACTACTACCGCTGTTAAACCATTCACATTGGAACAATACAATCCGACGTCTGAACAAATAGTTCAGTTCCCACACTCTGCACAAGTGTCCATAGAAGTGTATCAATTGCCCTTGATGCTTCCCTTCCACGACTAATCCAGAATTCTGACTGTTCCGACGGTTGTCACGGTCGATAGTATGATAACGGACACCATTACAAATACATCCTGAATATGTGTTCACTAAGCCACTAGGACCATTGGCTAATGACCACATATCATCAGTTGCTTCGGGGGAAACTTGGCTCCGCAATTCATTCATCTACATGAAGAACATGTGTCATGTTACTAGCATGCGTGACATTTACATAATATACGATCTATGGTAGGATATGAGAAAACTAGCTTACATGGTCTTTGAACCATTTAGGAAATTCTTTCCGATGTCTGTTTTCGATGTCGAACGCACCGGCTCTTTGGTGTAACAAGTTCTTGTGCTCCCTAGTTACAAGAAATGCGATTACAAAACTATTTAGCATCTGAAAAAGACTAATCAATTTACAACAAAAACATTATAAATACGTTTGAAGGACACCATACTCTACGTGTTTATCCACTTCTGTGCTATTGTGTAGGATAAACCAATGAGCCAACTCGCGTTCAGCTACGGACACATCGGACGCCCTTGTCATTAGACCAAAGGGACGTACAGTTTGAGTGAATACCGCCAACCCTAGGCCACGGTCACCCATGTCATAATTCCTTTCTGGGCGGTTAAACAATGTTTCAACTCCATCCAAATACATTGAACAAAATGTTGTACATTCTTTGGAAATGTAAGCCTCGGCAATAGAACCTTCAGGATGAGCTTTGTTGGCCACAAACCCTTTTAGACGGCCAAGCAACCTAATTTTGCAAGCCGATGTCAATGTTATACTGCAATATTTATATCAGCAGTAAAGCATTAACTGAAATTTGACAGTAATACGAGGGCTGAGTTTATACCTCTCAATTGGGTACATCCATCGATATTGCACTGGGCCTCCAAGCATAGCCTCTCGAGGCAAGTGAATTGCCAAGTGGACCATGACATCGAAAAAAGCCGGCGGGAAAATCATCTCAAGCTTACAAAGTATGAGTACGATTTGTTCATCCAATTTATGCAAATCTGAACGCCTCAATGTCTTTGAACACAATTGTTTGAAGAAATTTCCCAACTCAAAAAGTGTCGTTACAATTTCCTTATTAAGGTAGCCCCGCATCCCAATTGGAAGAAGTCGTTGTATAAGGACATGACTGTCATGACTTTTGAGGCCAGATAATTTTCCAGCTTGAGCGGTCACGCAATTGGAGATATTTGCTGCATAGCCATCAGGGTACTTCATTGATTTCAAGAAATCACAAAAGCCTTCTCTCTCTTTCACAGACAATGTGTACAATGCGGGAGGCTTTTCAAAGGACCCATTAGAACGCCTCTTCAAGTGTAACTCTTTACGTATTTTCATGTCCTCCAAATCTAAGCGTGCTTTGTCCGTGTCCTTGTTCTTTCCATCTACGCTCAAAAGTGTCCCAACGACATTGTCACATATGTTCTTCTCAATATGCATGACATCAAGGTTATGTCGAAGCATCAACGTTTTCCAATAGGGCAAGTCAAACATAATGCTTCTCTTGCTCCAATTCAAATTTTGATGTTCATTCCTTTGTCGTTTTCGATTTTGTGGATGCTTTCCATACGGCTTGTAAGTCCCAGAATCAATTTGCTCTAGTATTTGGTCCCCCGATAAGTCCGAAGGTTTGGACCTATGCTCCGTTTGACCATTGAAGAGCTTACTTGTTCGCCAAGTGTGGTTCTCAAGCAAGTGGCGACGAGCACCCATATACCCTATTTTACTCCGTAATCCCTGCGACGATGCATTATTGTTACAATTAGGGCAAGCCAAGTAACCCTTTGTACTCCACCCTGACATGTTACCGTACGCAGGGAAGTCATTTATGGTCCACATTACCGCCGCATGCATTCTAAAAATTTGCCCGTTCGATGCATCATATGTTTGCACACCATGCTCCCACAAATTCTTCAATTCTTCTATTAATGGTTGCAAGTAAACATCAATGTCTCTTCCAGGTGCAGAACGTCCTGGAATAAGCAATGACATCATGCAATATGGCTCTTTCATGCACTTCCACGGTGGGAGATTGTAAGGCATTAAGATTACGGGCCACATGCTATATGATGTGCTCATATTTCCAAATGGATTGAAACCATCTGTTGCCAGCCCTAGCCTTACATTTCGAGCGTCATCAGAAAATGTCGGATGTTGCTTATCAAAGTCCTTCCATGCTTGACCGTCAGCCAGGTGCCTTAATATGTCATCATCCACACGCTTTTCATTGTGCCATCTCATATCTGAGGCTGTTTTGTTGGACATATACAGTCTTTTCAACCTCTGTGTCAAAGGAAAGTACCGCAATACCTTGTGTGGAATCTTTTTACCACCATCATCGTTCAACTTGTATCTACACGCGTCACATGTAGGGCATTTCTCCAAATTAGCACTATCCTTCCAAAATAGTGCACAATCATTCTTGTACGAATGAATTGTTTCATATCCCAACCCCAAGTCACGTAAGAACTTCTTAGCATCATAGAGTGTCCATGGAATTGTTTGATCACATTCTGGTAGAATGTCCTTGAATACCTGCATAACCATATCGAATGACTTGTTGCTCCATTTGTTGTACACCTTCACATGAAGCATCTTAATGACGAATGATAACACAGAAAACTTTTCACATGTCGGGTAAACTTTGCGTTGTGCATCTTCGAATAACCTAGTGAACTTATGCAAATCCTCCCTCTCCAAACCATTAGGTTCCTCGTCGGTATGATCATCCATAACACCACTCACATAAATTTCTTCCAACATAGTAGGCAATTCATCCATGGGCGGATCATCGATATCTATCATACATTCGCCACTACCTTGACATTGGTCATTTGATACACTAGGACGAAACACGGGAACATGTTCTCCGTGGTGCACCCAAGTTATATAGGATGATGACATTCCTCTTCGGATCAAGTGCATCCACACAACTTGCCTACTATATTTTGTGCCATTAATGCAATCGACACACGGACACCTAATTTCATCATCTACGCCTACATTTGCCGTAGCAAAATCAAGGAATGACTTCACCCCTTGTTGATACTCTTTACTTGTCAACCTATTGTTTATCGTCATCCAACTCTTGTCCATTTTGTCACCTACAACTCACACAAAGATTAACCGAGGAACAAATGAGAACACGCATTTCAAGTTGAGGTATAGTATGTTGTTCCAGTTCATTCACTGTCACCCATTGTCACATAAATATGTTTTAGGGTGGGACTTTATGACACGATTTGTTCTAAAACAATGCGTAATTAAGGAAGTTAATTTTAGAACTGACCCGTAATTTTGGACCACTAGATAGCATAACTAGTAGAGCACTAGTACTAGTGGAAGCATATGGTCAATAATAGAATGATATATCAAAAGAATCAAAACCATTTTCATGCCCTCAACAGTGTGTGTGCATGACATGATAAGCATTTTATGGTCACTGAATTGCATTAATAAATTGCATTAATAATGCACTCACATATGTTTAAAGATATACAGTAGAACAGTCAAAAAAAAAATTACACAAACAAAATAGGGATTACGTGGCAGAAGGTGTGGTGGGAAAGCAGGAAAAGAATTGAGCCAAAAAAAGAAGCATATTAATAACAAGGCAAAAAAATGAATACATGCATGCATATTAATATTGTGCATGAATATATGCACGAGGAGTCATCTCTTTGTAATGTGCCTATATAGTGTTTTGGACAAAAACAAAATAAAAAATAAGACAACTTGTGCAATATTGTGGATGTGGGGCATGTATTTTTGTCTCCTCCAGTCACTTCTACAAGCCCATGTTATAGATTTTATATAAAGTGAAGATTGAGATTGAAACCTCTTAAGACTTTCAGTTTAAAAAATAATAACTTGATTACTTAAACAGGACACAATATGTATTTTGAAATCAAAATCAAAATATATAGAAATTTTTAAATTTAACAGCACACTCATCGGATAGGTGTTGTTGTGTGATGGTTGTGTAGGAGGAGTCAAGATGGCGAGCCCGAACAGTACTGGAACTGGGATCTGATGATCATAAAGACAAAGAAGGAGATACATACAAGAAGAATAGTATAAATGAAGACACAGTACATGTAGACTATGATCCACCCCAGCGTAATTCACCCATTCACAACTAATAACTTAACACATCATCACTGTCTGTGCCCTAGATTTTTTACATCATGCAGCAGATTACTATAATGTCATATGGGGATATATAGCTATAGTACCTATACTATTATATATGTGAAGGGTGGAATTGGTATTGATGTCATAAAATTCCTATTTTTGAAAATAGTGCAGTTATCTTTTTCTATAACTGCACATCTATAAATTTTTATAGAAATTTGTAATTGCACACTTATATGGTGTGCACACCTTCTAGTTATTATAATATAAAGCTTATGTTCATTTCATATTTATAATGAAGACGTTCCATTCTATTATGTAATAGGTAGTTAATATTTTTTTTTTAATTTAAGTTAGTTATTATAATATAAAGCTTATGTTCATTTCATATTTATACATACTAGTACTACAAGACATTGCCCTAGTATTTGTAGCAAATTGCTTGATTCATCCCAAGCATGTCCCGACTAAATAATTTCAATCACATTTCAATAACAATGCCCTAATTTCAATTCAATCAATCACATGCCCTAAGTTTTCAATTCAATCACATTTCAATAACAATGCCCATAATTTCAATTCAATCACATGCCCTAAGTTTTCAATTCAATCACATTCAATAACAATGCCCATAATTTCAATTCAATCACATGCCCTCAGTTTTCAATTCAATCACCTCTGAATAAGAATGCCCTAATTTTCAGCATTTCCCTTAAAATAATTTCTGTGTTTTCACATATATATATATATATATGTATGTATGTGTGTGTGTGTGTGTGTTTAAACAGAGACAGAGGCAATGAGAGTGAAATCGAGAGGGAGATACAGAGAGAGGGAGAGACAAATGCGAAATGGAGGACATACCTCGAAGGGAGTTTGGGGGATGATCCAGCAAGCCTTGCGATGGAGAAAAATCTGTAGAGAAGAGGGCGGAGGCGTTAGTGAGATAGAGAGAGAGCGAGAGAAAGAGGGAAACCGAGAGGCCTCTATGAGAAGGAGACTAACGATCGAGAGGGAGATACAGAGAGATAGAGAGAAGGAGCGAGAGAGAGAGAGGACATACCTGGGAGGGAGTTCGGGGGATGAACCAGATATTTGCAGTGAGACAGAGCAGAATCAGACGCGGGAGTGCGAGAGGGAGGGAAATGGCTGCTTTGGAAATAAAAGTAAAACAAATAAGTTATTATTGCCGACCAAAATAAAGCTTTGTCGCTAATAAATTTAATATTCCCTCCAAAAATTTTGTGGCACGTTTGGCTACCGAACTAATTAATCATTAGCGACCAAAATTGAAATAGTCGCCCAAACAGTAGTATTTCCACGAACAATTTACAATTAGTAGCCAAAAATTGAAATAAATACGAAATAAACAAATTATAAATTTATTTTCCGCGACAAACATCATATTTAGTCGGTGAAAAGTATATTTTTAACGACTAAAACGTAGTTATAACAATGAAGAATTTAATTAAATTTAGTAAATAAATTATGCTTAATTTATATTAAAATTAAATTAAATTCAATAATGCCTCGTAGCTCAATTTTCGAGAGGCTCGAAAGAGGGAGAGGAGAAAGAGAAGGGAGGGAGAGGACCGTCTGCAGCTCGCAGCCGCCGTGGGTTGTCCTCGTCGCAGACCAGCCCCGCCGTGGGTCGTCCTCGTCTCCTGCCCAGCCCAGGTTGTCTGCCCAGCCCCGCCGTCCACCGCCACCGCCTCGCCGATCGTCGCAGCAGCCTCGCCTCGCCTCGCCTCTCGCCTTCGCCGCAGCAGCCTCGCCTCACCTTGCCTCCGCCGCTGCTCCCCTCGCCTCGCCACCGCCATTTTAATGGACCCCTCCAGTTCCTCCTCCCTCCTCCTCCTCCTCCCTCCCTCCCTCCTCCTCTCTCCCTTCTTCCTGGTTTTCTTCTTCTGCAAAAAAAAAAAATTAGAGAAGATGAAGTCGAAAATAAGAAAAAGAAAAGAAAAGAAAAAAAAAACAGGGTCAAAACGACGTCGTTTTGACCCTCGAGCCTCAAGTTTCGAGCTACCAATCACTGCCGAATTAAATTTAACGAAAGGAGTTGATGTAGAAATCTGATTATAATTGAGTTGATGTAGAAATCTGAAAATAAATCACTAAGCAGGTCCTCAGCAAGGATTTTTGTATTAACATAGAACAAATGACAAATTGAGTTGATGTAGAAATCTGATTATAATTGAGTTGATGTATAAATCTGATTATAATTGAGTTGATGTAGAAATCATATCATTCACATGACATTAAACTGAGGTCTTCCTGGTTTTTGTGAAATAGTTAAGGAGGGGATATGTACCACAAATGTCTTTCAAAGTTAAGGAGGGGATTTGCAATTAAAGTTAAGGAGCGGCAGCAGTAGTGAAGGTGGTGGATAAGAGATGATAGTTGTGGCGGTGGTGATGAAAGAGATTAGTGGTAAAGTTGTGATAGTGGTAGTGTAAATGGAGTGGCAGGGGTGAAAGAGAGGTAATGGTAGTAGTAGTAGCAGCAGTAGTGGTGGTGGTAGTGGAGTGGTGGCGATAGTAGTAGTAATGGTAGTCGTAGAGGTGAAGTGGCGATAGTAGAAGTAATAGTGGTGGTGAAATGGTGTTTGCAGTAGTGGTGAAGGTGGTAGAGGAGATGGGTGGTGAGAGAGAGTGATAGACAAAAAAGAGACATAGAGAGAAGAGAGCTAGATGAGAGAGATAGAGAGAAGAGAGATGAGCAAGAGAGACATAAAGAGAAGAGAGATGAACGGGAGAGACAGAGAGAAAGATAGAGAGATGAGAGATGAGCGAAAGAGATAAAGACAAGAGAGATGAGCGAAAGAGACAGAGAGATAAAAGAAATGAAAGAAGAGATAGATGAGTGAGAGACAGATAAAGAAGAAAGATAGATAGAGAGACAGAGATAGAGTGATGAGCGAGAGAGAGAGACAGACAAAGTGGTTGCTAAAAGTGTATTTTCTTATAGTGGATCGATAAATCGAGAAGGAGCTCGATAAATAGAGAAGATGGGAGTAAGAGAGTGAGCAAGGCGAACATAGTGAGGGAGAAATAGACAAATAGACAAGTAGACAGAGAGAGAGAAGATTGATGAGTGGAAGAGAGATAGGGAGAGAGAGATAGATAGAAAAAGAGATAGAGAGAGATAGAGGGAGAGATAAAAAGAGAGAGAGAGAGAAACAAGAGATGAGCGAGAGATAGACAAAAAGAGAGAGAAATAAAGCGAAAAGAGATGAGTGAGAGAGACACACAGAGAGAAGAGAAATGGACGAGAGAGATCGAGAGAGATACAGAGAGAGAAGAGAAATGGACGAGAGAGATCGAGAGAGATAGAAAGATATTTAAATAAAATTCAGTGGGTAAAAAATATATTAAAAGTAACAAAAAAATTCAAATAAAAGTAACAAATATATTAAAATGATATTTAAATAAAAATATAAGTAATAAAATTATAAATTATCTTAAATATTTGTCCTAATATTTTTTTTACTGAAAAATATAATCACAAATTGAGCTTTTAATTTTATATTCTTATATTTTATATATAAGAAAATAAGAAAGAAAATTAAAAAAAAATAAGGAAAAATTTTTCAAAAAAAATTCTGAGTCAGCTCAACCCGTTAATTAATTTTTTTTCATGTAATATTTTATTTAATTTCATTATTTAAATTATGCCACAAAATATTTAAATTTTGTTGATGTTTTATTTTATTTCATTTCATTATTTAATTATTAATATTTTTAAAAATAAATTTAATTAAAATTTTAATTAAAAAATAACATATATTTTTATTGATATTTTATTTACTTAATTTAAAAAAATAGATCTATTTAATTGTGTAAAAAATAAATAAAATAAAAGAAAATCAAAAAAAATTAATTTTTTATTAAAACATTTGCCGACTAACAGATTTAGTAGCCAAATGTATATTTACAGCGACTAAAATCATGTTGTCGCTGAAAATCATGTTTTCTCGACTAAATGTTTAGTCGCTAAATATATAAATTAATATTTTATTAAAACATTTGCCGACCAACGGATTTGGTAGCCAAATGTGTACCAACAGCGACAAAAAGATTTGTTGTCGCTGAAAATCATGTTTTCCCGACTAATTTTTTAGTCGCCAAAGACAAAAAATAATTTTTTATTAAAACATTTGCCGACCAACGGATTTGGTAGCCAAATTCATACCTACGGCGACTAAAAAAAATTTTTGTCGCCAATTTCTGCCATTTTTGCCGACAACATTTATTTTAGTCGCTAATTGTTATATCTTTAGCTACTAAATTTTTTTTAGTCGCCAATAATCGATATTCCCCGACTAAAAATAATTAGTAGCTAAAGATTTGACTTTTGCCGACTAAATTTATTTTTGGTAGCCAAATCCGTAACTTTTGGCGACTAAATTTGTTTTAGTCGCCAAAAGTGGTCGCTGTAGGTGTCTTTTCCTGTAGTGAATTCAAAAGTTTTTGGCCCAAAAAGATTAGTATCGGGCCAACCCAACCACACACAAGCCCAGCCCAGCCCGCCCGACCGACCGGACGGACGGCGGCGGCAGCGCGCGCGCGCGCGTGTGGTGGTTTTTGAGTCCAATGGGTCTAGCCCATTTTGCCCATAACCTCTCCCTCTAAAACACTTGGGTACCCCTTGGGGCACACCCCAAGTACCAAACCCATGCCTTATAAACCCTCTCAAAACCTCCTACCAAATCAATGTGGGACAAGCCTTATTCAAACCTTTAAGAAATTTCCACCAAAACTCCATTTCCATGGAGCATACTTTGGCTTCAATTTCCCATTCACTCGGTAATGGTTTTGAACAACCAAATATACCACGTGAATCACTACGCGGCATAGAACGCGTTACCACTTTGACCCGTGTAAATCGATGTACGAGGCCCACCTAAAAATTAGACCAAACTTAGGAAAAAATTCTGGTTTTAACTAGAATTTTATAACCATTTCCAACAATCCCCACATGAATCGAATTTGATGACAACGGAAATGCAACAAAATGCAGACTTAACGAAAGAGTATAAGTCGAAAATATCTTGCATCAGGATAGGTAGTTTTCGGCATTGAACCTTCCCTAGTGATAACCTATCGGACTTACTGGCTAACCAATGGACGCGATGCCTTGAATTGTTCAGCCGTTTGTGTAAGCCAAGACAATAGATTTCACACAAAATATCTTCTAACACATCGTGGT
This sequence comes from Camellia granthamiana, assembly GCA_036172215.1. NCBI lineage: Eukaryota > Viridiplantae > Streptophyta > Magnoliopsida > Ericales > Theaceae > Camellia > Camellia granthamiana. Next base: position 107,461,612 of record CM069914.1, on the reverse strand, counting down.
TCTTACTATTGTGTTCATTTTGGCCTTGAACGCTCCTGGTTTTCATGAGTGTTTCTAGAGAATGTAGCCTCTTTTATTCTCATAGAACCGGCCCCAGTTCAACACTCATATAGGTGATTCTTATTGTGAGTATCTCCTTATACTCGTCTTGATTTTATGCCTTAATCAAGATATAAGTAATCATTAAAAGCGAAGCTTATCTTTATGCTCCTGCATACAACATATGTTGCAGATATCACTCTCACCATAGGAATCGGTAAGGAATTTTAATCCCTTGGTGATTTCTGGCGAGCCATACATAATTTAGTTCTCCCTTTGAACTTAGATCTTGGGATCTCCAGTCATATAAGTAGGGTTACCATTATGACGACTCTTATGTAATAGGCTTTAATCCCATCCCCTTCGATGAACTATACACTAGCTCTTTTGTCAAATCTTTTGTTAACGGATCCGCAATATTCTCTTTAGATTTTATATAATCTATTGAGATTATTCCATTTGACAACAATTGCCTAACGGTATTATGTCGACGACGAATATGTCGTGACTTACCGTTATACATATGATTCTGTGCCCTGCCTATTGCAGATTGACTATCACAATGAATGCAAATAGCTGGCACAGGTTTTGGCCACATTGGAATGTCTTCTAAGAAGTGACGAAGCCATTCTGCTTCTTCTCCTGCTTTGTCTAAAGCAATGAACTCAGATTCCATGGTGGATCGTGCGATGCATGTTTGTTTCGTGGATTTCTAAGAAACAGCAGCGCCTCCCAGAGTAAAGACATATCCACTTATGGATTTTGAATCTTTAGTATCCGATATCCAATTTGCATCACAATAACCTTCAAGTACTGCTGGATATCGAGTAAAGTTCAAACCATGATCACGGGTGAATCTTAGATATCTAAGAACCCGAATGATAGCTTTCCAATGGTCTTCTCCGGGGTTACTAGTGTACCTACTCAATTTACTGATAGTGTAAGCTATATCAGGACGAGTACAATTCATTAAGTACATTAGGCTTCCAATGATTTGGGAGTATTTTAACTGAGACACTGCATCACCTTTATTTTTCGATAAATAAAGACTGATGTCTACAGGTGTTCTAGCTAAATTCAAATCATCCTTGATAAATTTATCAAGTATTTTCTCAATGTAATGAGATTGAGATAATGCATATCCGTCAGATGTTTTAGTAATTTTCATTCCTAATATAACATCTGCGACCCCCATATCTTTCATATCAAATCTTTTGTTAAGCATTTGCTTAGTTGATTTGATCATGTTTTGACTGCTTCCAATGATAAGCATGTCATCCACATAAAGACAAACTATGACATATCCTTGGTCAGTGTTTTTAACATAGACGCATTTGTCACATTCGTTTATCTTAAACCCATTAGTAAGCATTGCATGATCAAATTTTTCATGCCGTTGCTTAGGTGCTTGTTTTAATCCATAAAGGGATTTTACAAGCGACAAACTTTCTTTTCTTACCCTGATACAACAAACCCTTCGGGTTGCTCCATATAGATCTCTTCATTTAGATCACCATTTAAGAAAGCTGTTTTAACATCTATTTGATGTATTTCTAAATTAAACAACGCTGCTATTGCAATAAACATTCGAATGGATGTTATTCTTGTCACAGGGGAATATGTGTCAAAATAGTCCAGACCTTCCTTTTGTCTGTAACGTTTAACTACAAGTCTCGCTTTATACTTGTCAATTGAACCATTTGCTTTCATTTTTCTCTTGAATATCCATTTATATCCAAGAGGTTTAGAACCTGGTGGAAGATCCACCAATTCCCAAGTATGATTTTGCATAATGGATTCAATTTCATTATTAACAGCCTCTTTCCACAAAGGTGCTTCAGGACCTGTCATTGCTGCCTTAAAGCTTTGAGGTTCATTTTCTAACAAGTACGTCAGAAAATCTGGACCAAAGGATTTTGATGTTCTCGCTCTCTAACTTCTTCTTAGTTCATCATCAGTTAAATCCTGTTGGTTGAGACCATTACTAGTCTCTTGTGTTTGATTGTCATTAGTCTCTTGACTTTGTGTACAATCATAAGTTCTTTTCTGTGAACTTAATTCCCGTCCTTTCTTGTAAGGAAAGACATGTTCAAAAAACACAGCATTCCTTGACTCTATAATAATGTTCACATTTATATCAGGTATTTCTGATTTATAAGTCAGAAACCGATATGCACTACTATTCTGAGCATAACCAATAAACACACAATCTACTGTTTTTGGTCCAATCTTAGTCTTTTTAGGAACATGAACTTCCACTTTTGCCAAACACCCCCGCACTTTTAAGTATTTGTAAGAAGGTGGTCGCCCTTTCCACAATTCATAAGGAATATTTTTGGTTTTCTTGTGGGGTATTCTATTAAGAACATAATTAGCAGACAATATTGCTTCCCCCCACAAGTTCTGTGATAAGCCTGAACTTAGTAACATGGCATTCATCATTTCTTTTAGGGTTCTATTCTTTCTTTCAGCAATTCCATTTTGCTGTAGAGAATAAGGGGCTGTAGTTTGGTGAATAATGCCATGTTGTGCACAAAATTCATTCAATGGTGCATCATATTTACCGCCCCTATCACTTCTAACCATTTTAATGGTTTTACCAAGTTGATTTTTAACTTCTGTTTTGTAGAGTTTAAACATTTCTAAGGCTTCATCTTTACTTCTAAGTAAACAAACATAACAATATATTGTGCAATCATTGATAAATGTTATGAAATACTTTTTGCCTCCTCTAGTTTGAATAAATTTTAGATCACATACATTAGTATGAATTAATTCTAGAGGTTCAGTTCTCCTTTCAACTGATTTAAATGGAGCCTTAGTTAGTTTTGCTTCTACATAAATTTCACATTTATGATTAGGATTAATTTCAAACTTTGGTATATAATCCAAACCAATTAATCTACGCAAAGCATCATAATTTACATGACCTAATCTACCATGCCATAAATTCGACTCAAGAATATAAGCAAAAGATGTGTTATTATCATTCATAGTAACTTTTGGTACAACTGTCATTACATTTAGTTTAAAAAGACCATCACTCATGTATCCCTTACCAACATACATACCACTCTTTGTTAATACAAATTTATCAGACTCAAAGACAAGCCTAAAACCATTTTTACTTAACAAAGAACCAGAAACTAAATTCTTCCGGATGTCAGGTACATGCAGTACGTTGTTGAGGGTCAGTTCTTTTCCTGATGTCATCTTTAAGATCACTTTTCCTTGTCCAGCCACAGTAGAAGTAGAAGAATTTTCCATGAAAAGTTGTTCACCATTTGCAGCCTCATTGTAGGTAGTGAACATCTTCTTGTCCGCACATATGTGACGAGTTGCTCCAGTGTCAACCCACCACTCTTTGGGATTTCCAACCAAGTTAGCCTCAGACACCACAGCAGAGAGGTTGATATCATTCACTCCGTCAGAGATGTAATCCAATTCTGTTACATTGGCCTGATTGGTGGTCTTCTTACTTGTACTTCCATGATCCTTCTTAGGACGGCGGCAGTCAGAAGCTTGATGTCCAGTCTTGCCACAATAATAACATTTTCCTTTGAACTTCTTGTTGCCATTGTTGTTGCCTTGTTTAGGATCATCTCCAGTAAGCTTTCTCTTTTTGTTATGTGGTTTATGAACTTGTTCAACCACATTAGCCTTGGACTCAATGGGATTTTTTCCATTCCTCTTTTCAGCCTTTCGGTTATCTTCCTCAATTCTTAATCTTACAATCAACTCATCCATGATCATCTCTTTGCGTTTATATTTTAAATAATTTTTGAAATCTTTCCAAGCCGGTGGTAACTTTTCCACCAAAGCAGCGACTTGGAAAGATTCGCTAAGAGACATACCTTCTGAATGAATATCATGCAAAATTATTTGAAAACTTTGAACTTGAGATATTACCGTTTGGGAGTCTACCATAACAAAATCCAGAAATTTACCGACGACAAATTTCTTCGTGCCGGTATCTTCTGTCTTGTATTTCTTCTCCAAAGAATCCCATAATTCTTTTGCTGACTTCAGAGGACTGTATACATTATACAGCATGTTGTCAAGGCCATTGAGGATGTAGTTTCTGCACAGGAAATCTGAATGTTTCTAAGCATCTACAGCGGCAACAACTTGCCGATCACTTTCACCCTCTTTAAGTGCTGGAGCCTCTTCATGGAGAAACCGGGCCAAATTAAGAGTTGTAAGATAGAACAGCATCTTCTGCTGCCATCTCTTAAACTCGGTACCGTTAAATTTCTCCGGTTTTTCTCCATGATTGATAGGTACATGAACATGGTTCTGGATAGGGACCGATGTTGGTGTAACAATAGGAGTACCACTGCCAGATGCAGTTTCAGTTGTAGTAGCCATAATCTCTAATTACAAAAATCAGAAAAATTAAAACACAAATTAATTTTCTAGTTACTAAAACCAGAAAATAAATTATAACACAAGATAATTTTATTTTTCTTGTTACTAAAACTAGAAAAATAAAATAGTAAAATAATTTTCTGTTAACACAATTAATATTCTGCAATTGTTAATGATACCAGTATATTACTACTAGTTGTCAAAGAAAAGAGACAGTATATTACTACTATCTGTCAAATAGCATAAACACTATTTGTTTTTCCAACCAGAATATGTCTTTATGAAAACAGAAAATTAAATACAATAAAAATACCAAAAAATTAATCTGTCTTAAGATTGTTGGATAATCTTTACTGTATTTAAAAGATTTAATTCTATTATGTACAAAACAACAACTAGAATTTAAAGAAATAAAGAAAATGAGAGAATTTGTTTGATTACAAAAATCAAACTCGAAATAATAAATAAATAAATAAATAACAGATTTTATTTTGTTACAAAAACAAAATTAAAATCTGATTAAATAAACAAATAAAAACAGAATAAAATTAAACAACTTACTTGGTTAATTTCTTTGAATAACTTTTCTGATCAAGTCCAGTGTTTAACACTGTGTCCTTAAGACAGATTCGTCCTCTCCACGGTACTTTCAGAATTTGGACGTCTATCTCCCAGGATAAAATGATCTTATCAACGAATAAAAGCAACACTACAATTTAATCGTTCGTCGAACACACTAAGTGTTTACACTCTTTCTTTCAGAAATAAAATGCAGCAAAATGTAGAGATTTAAAGCAGAGGATGGAATACGAAAATTGGAGTGAAAATCCAAATGGGAGGCTAGTCTATTTATAGATGTAAAGGTGGCTCTTGGTTTTGAATTGAACAGGTACTGTACCTGTTCAATTTGAATTAAACAGATACAAATTGTTTAGGCACTGTTTGGTTTGAAATTCAAACAGATTTAAAGCTGTTGGATTCAAAAACGGGAAGGGCCCTGTTTGGATGAACAATAAATCCAAATCAGTTTAATTCTGTTTGAAAATGGGAACCGGACCAGATTATTTCCGGTTAATTTGAATTCTAAATTTTATTTTATCAAAAAATAAAAATAAATTCAAAAGGTTTTGGCCCAAAAAGATTAGTATTGGGCCGAACAAGCCCAACCACACACCACGCACCCAAGCCCAGCTCGCCCGACGACGGCGCGCGTGTGGTGATTTTTGAGTCCAATGGGTCTAGCCCATTTTGCCCATAACCTCTCCCTCTAAAACACTTGGGTACCCCTTGGGGCACACCCCAAGTACCAAACCCATGCCTTATAAACCCTCTCAAAACCTCCCACCAATTCAATGTGGGACAAGCCTTATTCAAACCTTTAAGGAATTTCCACCAAAACTCCATTTCCATGGAGCATACTTTGGCTTCAATTTCCCATTCACTCGGTAATGATTTTGAACAACCAAATATACCACGTGAATCACTACGCGACATAGAACGCGTTATCACTTTGACCCGTGTAAATCGATGCACGGGGCCCACCTAAAAATTAGACCAAACTTAGGAAAAAATTCTGGTTTTAACTAGAATTTTATAACCATTTCCAACAAAGCTGTGTATGGTTGAGGTTTGGGTATGGGAGGCGATGGCCGACGGTGGCTGGCGGTGAAGTGGCTGGTAAGATGGTGGTGGGTCAGATGTGTATGGAGAAATTATGAGATGTGTGGGTGAGATGGTAATTTTGTTAAAGGATAAAACTGTGATTCTGAAAAAATTCAGTAAGTGTGTGCAATAAGGAAACTTGGTGCTTGAAAATAGAATTTCTCATATATTTGGGTTTGTTATAATTTTTTTAAGGTAGACACTGTAATTTATCTTATATTATTATACATTGTATTCTCCTTGTTTGTTAATTTTTAATATTAAATTACATATGGAATGTTCCTGCGATTTGATGTTTAAAATGATTCGATTGTCATTTATGTGACTCTTTATTTATCGGTTGCAATCAACAAATGAAAGATAGTGACGATCAAGGTTCAGATGCAGAGAGTGAAAGAATGAAATATTGTTGAAGAATGGACAGTTTTTATAACTGAATTAACTAATTATTTCTTTTTCATCCTTTCTTTCCTGTGTTGGTGGGGGTACATATTATTTATTATATCAGTTTACATATTCAATTTTAAAATTTTAGGTTACAAAGTTGACAATGTGTTTTATTCAAAAATCAAAATCGAACAAATAATACAATCAAATCAAATATTTAATTTGAAAGTTAATTTTTAAATTAAAAAATTTTTATTTAAAGTTAATTTTCAAACAAAAAGAATATGTCCACTGAGAAAAAAAATCACGTCTCAAAATAGGAGCTCCAATTGGGCCCAAAATTTGGGACTTATGATTGTTCAAAAAAGAATGGTGATTTTGACTTGCCTCGGGTGTATTTTAAGTTCAAATTTATATTTGAAGAGCTCTAAAATTAATTACAGATTTCGTTTGAATGATTTAAATTATTTAATTTGTAATCCACGTATATATTATTTATAAAAAAAATTAAATCGATTTGACACATAATTTTTTATAATCACTTCTTCTTCAACTTCTTTATCTTTATTTTTACCTTATGAAATTATCGCGACCTTATTTTCACACATAACACCATCACCATGTGCTACCATTACTACTATTAATACTTTGTGTGAGGACATATTTTTAGGTAGTTCACGTGACCGAGATTGTTAGCCAGGTGCCACGTGGGCGAACTATGGTGCGATAATATCGGAATTCGAGATATTTGGATAGAGGACTAGAGTCCTAGATAACATCAAGTTACCTATTTGGATAGAGATGAGATTCTTGAGGGAGTTCATCTTAATCTGAATAGTGTGAGTTGTGATAAATGTTATTCTTGTAAAGGATAAAGTCCTATGAAGTAAGACTTCTAGGAGAAGTTGGACACTCATCATTATAAAAGTAGATGGATACTGATCATTATAAAAGTAAGGCACCTGTGACACTCGAATTTTCTTTTAAAATTACAATAAATAGAAATCAAAAATAAATAAATCAATAAATAATAATAATAATAATAATAATAATAATAATAATAAAAAATAAATAAATATGAAATTGGGAATTTATCAATTAAATTAATTGTGAGACACCACACGTTAAATATTTTAGTAAGTGGTAAGTGATGTTTTATAGTTTGGTAGTGAAATTTTTAGATGTGAACCTAACGTATAAGGAGTTTTCTTAAGTGTGCAAGGGCACACCATGTGCCACTTACACAAAAAGTGTAAGTGGAAGGTGTAAGTATAAGTATAAGGTGTAAGTGTAAGGTGTAAGTGTAAGGTGTAAGTTGCACACCATGTGCCACTTACACAAAAGGTGTAAGGTGTAAGGTATAAAAGGTGTAAGTATAAGGTGTAAGTGTAAAGAATAAGGTGTAAGGTGTAAGTTGCACACCATAACCAAACCCAACGTATAATTATAGATAACTTTAAAAATTATAAAGAATTGAATTAAAATAATACCCTAAAATAAAAAAAGAAAGAAAAGGAAACAGTTATAGCTTTGGTGAATCACCTCATAGCCTTGATTAATCACCCATTTGAGGGCCACGTGGGGGAAGGACAAGAAGGCACCTAGTAGGACATGTGGCCAGAGTAGATGCATGCTCACTACTTATAAATAGGCAGTGAGTGACCGAGCTTCAACAAAAACAACAAAGAAATATAGGTAAAGCAATAAGAGGCAGCATACAAGTAGCAAGGAGGTCGTAAAGCTAGAAGCTAAGGCGAATTTTAAGGTGAGTTTTATTATACCTTGAGTTATTATAATATGTTTTTTTACATGTCTTAAGTTACTATAATATATTTTACGAATGTTTTGTGTGGGGAAGTGGTTTGGAAATACTCTTCAGATCCTGGGAGACGCTCTTGATCCTCAGCTAGTCACCTGTAAAAGCACCAGCACTCCGGTCGGGGGTGCCGGGGTTAGCACTCCGACGGGCAAGTCAGTCTCAATAGTCAAGAAAGCTTGTTCACTAAGTTAAGTGAAGTTATTCTTACATACCTTTCTAAATCTGAAGCTCTTGTATTTATACTCATTCTCTGAACCTCGGGTCCAGAGCCCACTTTTTACTTATTATCCTTTTGTTTATTCCCACATACATCTCCCCGTATATTCGACGATCTCAATGTATTCGGCATCTTAATTGATTAGCACGGAGCCGAACAGTCTCTGACTTCTGGAATACATCCCTTCTAACTCTTAGACTTATTCGGCTCCCACAATTGCCCCTCAAGCATTTTCCCAACGTATGTTGGCTGGAGTGCTTGGTTCCGAATTTTGAATACTCAGAACCAAAATTTTGGTGGTTGGGCCTACGAAGCACACGTCTAAGTACGCCCCATTTTTGGTTGTCGTATCGACTTCCCGCCTCTTTGTACATACCTATTCATTGCGATTTTAAAGATTGGCGTCCCTTCGGATTCGCATTCCGTGATACTGGTCGTTGGGTTGCCTTTTGGGTCGTTCTTGCAATTTTATCTCCTCCAATATCTTCTTCATCCTCTGTAAGTTATTCACTTCTTTGCTTCAAGAACTATTCCCAGTTTATTCTTTGGCACATCTGTGTCAACTGTAGGGTATGGCGAAACATTTGAAAGACCTCCTCTCATCGGATCGAATTGCTGGTTTTAGACGCCATTTTTCTATTCCTGATGACGTCCGTCTGTCACTTTTGGCAGACGGCACCCTTGACATGGAGAGGGAGGACGAAACCACGATCGTCTTTCCTCTCTTGTCAATCGCAGAGGGTGGAGTCCGCTTCCCTCTACACCCATTCCTAAGGGCTGTGCTTCGCCACTGCGATTTAATCCCTTCTCAACCTAACGTGAATTTCTTAGAATTATAATGGGGATTGTAGCGCTGAATCTTCGTCTTGGAATTAACCTTGGCATTCCGGCTATCCGGCACTGCTATGCCTTGGCTAAGTCTTCCGGTCGGCAAGGGTGTTATTTCCTTAGAGCTAAGGACACCGATCATCAACTAATCACTATGCTTTCCAGCTCTGGGAAAAGAGTTGATGATGTTATGGTCGTTGTCCAGGGTAACTGGGAATTTGGCGAAGGGGAGGATCGTGTTGACCCTATTCCCAGACGGAGGGGCGAGCCAAGTCGCCGAGTATTTCCTTGTTTTTGTTATGTGTTCATTTTTATTGTGAAACCTATTCCATTGAAATCTTGCGGCTTTGTCTTGTGCAGGGAGGGGTTTGAAAAAAGTACTATCTTCAACCCACGACGCCGTTCTTTCAGATATTAGGGTTGCTCTCAGGTATTTCGGCCGTCGAAGCCTTCAAAAACAGGGGAGGGCGGCTCACATTCTGCTTTGTTACGAGCCGACATACACAACCTTCTCGGCGGCGGATAACATACCGATTCCAAAGGGCGAAGATTCCCTTACCGCTCTTATTCTGTCCGACTTCAAAAACTTGAGGCAGGTAGGCTTTGAAGGGTCCGATTTGGAGCGAAATGAGGTAGCTGATATTACCGAATCAGATCAATCCAAGACCCATTCTGAGGAGGTATTGGATTCCACCGATCCTCTGTTTACATCGGGACCGGGGGATCTTCCTTCTGCCGACGTTCTTCAACGCTTAGAGGATCCTCCCGTCATAGACTCCGCGGGTATGGCCGGATTGAGTCTGACAAAGCTTGCCAAAAAGGCGAATGCGGAGAGGTTAGCCACACGGCGAAGAGCGGAGGGCCTTTCGTCTGAAATATCGCCCGCCACCGAATCTCGACTCCCCCTCCCTGTTGCCGAATCAGAGTCCTTGGGGGTTGTAGCGGAGAAGGAAAAAGGTCAGAGTGCCGAATCTCCATTGGCCGGGGAGGTCGGCCAAAAAGTTGGGGAAAAGGCAGAGAAACGCTCTGTTGACCTCAAGGCCGGTTCAGACGAACAAGGTGGTAAGCGTCCTTGATTGGAGGGATCTAATAAGGTTGTTTCTTTTGTCATTCGTCCAATGGTAAAGGATATACCGGTTCCCTCTAACGCTTTGGCGCTTAAAGATCCAGAAGTCGCATTCGGTGTGGCTACGTCTGTGTCGTTGCCGTCTGATATGGAGGCTTTCCAGGTTGAACCAGATCTGAATGCGACAGCATTAGCTGCACAATCGGCACTTCTGGTACGTATTCTGACTTTTCTTCACTTTATCCGAGTGCTATTGAGGTTATGTTTTTGGGTTCTTCCTTTGTAGACCGTCGGAAGGATAGCCGATATGGGTCGTCGGCATCTCGACGCCGTGAAACAGATTGGCCGTTTACGAAAGCAAGTGGAGGGCTAGAGGAAGAGGGCCGATGATGCAGTTTTGAGAGCGAACCAGGAAGCTTCTCGGGCCGAGGCCGAGGTAGAGAAGGCTCGCATTGCAGATCAATCCCGAGCGGACGCTGAGAAGAAGGCGGACGCGAGCGAAGCGGCACTGAGATTGTCCCAGAAGGTGGTTGCCAGTCTGGAGGCTGAGTTGGCTGAAATGAAGGCGGCTGCTTCCAAAGTATTCGAAGCCGGGAAAGATGTTGGGCTCGCCGAATATGTGGACCAAGTCCCTCGGTTCGAAAACAGGGGTTTCAAACATGGCTGGTGCAAAGCCCTTGCTGCAGCTGGAGTTTCACTGACTATGCCAGTGCTGTATGAGCAAGTGGATGTCGAGTCGTTGGAGACTGATTCCGAAGGCTGAGCTGGGCATTTGACTGTTAGGATTTCACAAATGTATTGTTACAATTGTTTTGTCAGACATTTTTGTCCGGGCTTGTAGCTCATTTATTTTGCATATATAAAATGTCATGAGTTGTGGTCAATTTTGCTGGTGAAGAATGATATTACTTAATTTTAAGCCCGGTCGATCAGATTAAGGAATCTGCCCTTGCCTTAGGTAGGGCACGAGCCCGCGAAGCCAAATGACCCGATGGCACTGAATCGTGGGCTGGCTGAGGCATAAATTACTCGGCGATATCGCTTGAAAACATAGCCGACTAGATTAATGAATCTGCCCTTGCCTTAGTCAGGGCACGATCCCGCGAAGCCAAATGAACCGATGGCACTGAATCGTGGGCTGGTTGAGGCATAAATTACTTGGCGATATCGCTTGAAAACATAGCCGATTAGATTAATGAATCTGCCCTTGCCTTAGTTAGGGCACGAACCCGCGAAGGCAAATGAGCCAATGGCTCTAAATCGTGGGCTGGCTGAGGTATAAATTACTCGGCGATATCGCTTGAAAACATAGCCGACTAGATTAATGAATCTACCCTTGCCTTAGTCAGGGCACGATCCCGCGAAGCCAAATGAGCCGATGGCACTGAATCGTGGGCTGGCTGAGGCATAAATTACTCGGCGATATCGCTTGAAAACATAGCAGACTAGATTAATGAATCTGCCCTTGCCTTAGGGCACGAGCCTGAGGAACCGAATGAGCCGATGGCTCTGAGTCATGGGCTGGTTGAGGGGCATAAATTACTCGGCGATATCGCTTGAAAACATAGCCGGCTAGATTAATAAAGCTGCCCTTGCCCCAGTGGTCTTAGGTTAACCGGCAATAGCGCTTGAAATATAGCCGACTAGATTAATGAATCTGCCCTTGCCTTAGTCAGGGCGCGAGCCTGAGGAACCGAATGAGCCGATGGCGCTGAGTCGTAGGCTGGCTAAGGGGCACCCGACGTTTGGCGCTCAGTCTCTCTGACGTTTCCTCGGGGGAGCTGTATGTACCCCAGAATAAATGGGCGAGTTCATGCCAACAACTCGACTCACTTCCATTCAGGCTTGATCCAAATCTGGCAGGGGCCAACATTGGCTGGGTTTAGAGGTCAAAATGAAACGCGGAAGCGAGCCCATTCACACGGGAAAAAGAGCATCCATGGATCGGGAAAGACAACGCCCCCCTAGTCGTCGAAGCAGATCACCCTGAAAGGACGGACAACGGGGAGATTCCCCGTGCCCACGACCGCAAGTTGAGCTTGACGCTGCGCCACGACCGTTGAGTTTTGCGATTTTCGTGAAGAATAGGCCCATGACAGAGGCGGATTCGATAATTAAAGACCCAGATGTGGCAGTCGAGTTCGCTCGGCAGATTTTTCCGCCGGAGGTCCAACAGTCGATGGTCTGGCGTCGAGATTTCGAAGTATTTCGGGATGGCATACATGGGGCTGTCAAGGGACTGTATAGTGCTTATGAAGTCGGGATGCGTCTGCGCGAAGCCCGACGTGAGAGTGAGAAAAACAACGAAAGGAATCGTAGTCTGGAGGCTCGCGCGAAAAAGGCTGAGAGTGAGCTTCGGGAGCTGAAGAGTGTTCGAGCGGCCGAGTCGGTGGTGGCCGGTCAAGCGAAAAGCGTAGGGGAGAGAGCGAAGCGAGAAGCCTCGGGTTATGAAAGAGGATATCAGGACGGCTTGAAGGCCGGGATCAAGAAGACCAAACCAGACCTAGCTGAGGAAGTCTGCCGATGCGAAAATCGTGGTTTCAAGCATGGTTGGATCAAGGCCCTTCAAACCGTGGAAGCTCTTGGGCAAGTGGGCATAAATTCGGCTTCGCCCTTATATCATCGGCATTACCTGCCGTATCCCGAATTCGAAATTGAGAGAAGCGACGACGAAGACGCCGACTTAGTGGGCCATAATGTTGAAACAGACTATAGCTGTGAATAAATAAAATTACTTTATCGAATGTTTGAAATGTTTGGCAGCTTTTGAATAAATAGAATTTCTTTATTAGTGGCTTTTGAAATGTTTTGCGCGTAATTAAACGCCTTATCTCAATTTATTGTCAGCTTTTGTATGGCGTGACGTAAACGTTCGAATATGCGTCGATCGGCTCCAATTAGGAACCATATAGTTAGTCAGTTAAATCGTGATCCCCGCGAAGGGCGCTCCGAATCCGGAGACTAATTCGACCCTCAGATGTCATTCACCCAAAGGGCGCTCCGAATCTGGAGACTTATTCGGCCCTGAGATGTCATTCACAAAGGGCGCTCCGAATCCGGAGACTTGTTTGGCCAATCGTGGTATCCACGAAGGGCGCTCTGAATCCGGAGACTTATTCGGCCCTAAGATGTCATTCACCCAAAGGGCGCTCCGAATCCGGAGACTTCTTCGGCCCTCAGATGTCATTCACCCAAAGGGCGCTCCGAATCCGGAGACTTGTTTGGCCAATCGTGGTATCCACAAAGGGCGTTTCGAATCCGGAGACTTATTCGGCCCTGAGATGTCATTCACCCAAAGGGCGCTCTGAATCCGGAGACTTCTTCAGCCCAATCGTGGTATCCACGAAGGGCGCTCCGAATCCGGAGACTTATTCGGCCCTGGGATGTCATTCACCCAAAGGGCGCTCCGAATCCGGAGACTTGTTTGGCCAATCGTGGTATCCACGAAGGGCGCTCCGAATCCGGAGACTTATTCGGCCCTGAGATGTCATTCACCCAAAGGGTGCTCCGAATCCGGAGACTTCTTCGGCCCTTGGATGTCATTCACCCAAAGGGCGCTCCGAATCCGGGGACTTGTTTGGCCAATCGTGGTATCCACGAAGGGCGCTCCGAATCCGGAGACTTATTCGGCCCTTAAGAAGCGTATGAGCTGAGGCCTAAAAACGAGAAGCTTTTGCATTTCAACAGAGTATGTACAAGTACCAAGCCCACAAATCAGGTCATTGGTAAAATTTTCGTAGATGCGTTGAATTCCAAGGCCGTGGCAGGCTTCTTCCTGACATGTCCGAGAGCCGATATGCCCCTGTTCCTGCAATGGAGTCTACTTGATAGGGGTCGTCCCAGTTCGGACCCAGCTTTCCGTCGGCCGGTCTTCGGTCGGCTGGAAGTACTTTCTTCAGGACCAGCTCTCCTGGAGTGTAACGGCGCAACTGAACTCGTTGATTGTACGACTTAGCGGGCTGCTGCTGATACCGTGCCATGGAGGTCAGGGCGCGGTCTCTTCGTTCCTCAATTAGATCCAGGTCCAGGGCGAGCATCATGTCATTTCGACCCATGTCAAAGGCTTGCAATTTCAAAGTCGGGAGGCCGATTTCCAAGGGTAAGATTGCTTGGGTTCCGAAGCATAGAGCAAACGGCGTTTCTCTAATGGACCTCCTCGGTGTTGTGCGATGCGCCCACAATACACTCAGCAATTCTTCGACCCATTTGCCTTTAGCTCTTTCTAGCCTCTTTTTGATGCCGTCCAAAATGGTTTTGTTGGAGGCTTGGGCTTGACCGTTACTCTGGGGGTACGCGGGCGTAGAGAAGTAAGGCACGATACCGTATTTGCTGCACAGTTCTCGGTATACGCCACAATCGAACTGGGTGCCATTGTCTGAGATGAGAGCTCTTGGAATGCCGAATCGCGTAATGATGTTTCTCCATACAAAGCGCTTTATGTCGGCATCTCGTATATGCGTTAAAGCCTCCGCTTCGACCCATTTTGTGAAGTAATCTGTTGCTGCGATTAAGAATCGCTTGTTTCCTGGGGCCTTTGGCAACGGTCCTACGATATCAAGTCCCCATTGAGCAAACGGCCAGGGACTGGTGATAGAGTTCAACCCTTCGGCGGGCAAATGGGTTAGTGGGGAGAACTTTTGGCATTGTTCGCATTTTTTAACATAATTTTCTGCGTCGGCTCTCATTGTCGGCCAGTAATACCCCTGTGTTATAGCTCGATGGGCCAGGGAGCGTCCGCCGGAGTGGGCACCACAACTGCCCTCATGTATCTCAGTTAGAAGCTCCTCCACTTTATCCGGGTGTACGCATTCCAAATAGGGACCGGAGAGGGACTTTTTATAAAGCCTTCCTTGTGGATCCAGATAGTATCGCAAGGCCTTATTGCGCAGCCTGTGTGCTTCTTTTTTGTCCTCTGGGAGTTGTTCAGAAGAGAAGAATCCGGCAATGGGGTCCATCCAGCTTGATGCGGATTCTATAACGTTGACGTGGGCTTCCTCTGAAGGGCCAATACTCGGCTCCGAGATGAAACCTACTTCAATGGTTCGTTTGAGCTCAGAATTGATGGCGGAGGCTAGGCATGCCAAAGCATCTGCTTGTGTGTTCTGATCATGTGTTATTTGGTTCAGTTCGTGATGGTCAAACTTCGTTAGCAAAGAGTTGGCCGTTTTCATATAGGCCGCCATACGGTCGTTTTTTGCGGCGTACTCCCCTTTTAGCTGGTTGATTACCAATTTTGAGTCACAAAACACTAGCAATCGCCGAGCGTCGAGAATGTGTGCATTTCGTAGACCGGCTAAGAGGGCTTCGTACTCGGCCTCGTTATTTGATGCTTCGAAGCCAAGCTTGACGGCCTGCTCTATTACTGCGCCGTCGGGAGACATGATTACTACGCCTGCGCCACAGCCCCGTTGGTTAGACGATCCATCACAGTATAGCTGCCAAATATCCTCGACATAAATTCTCCAGTTCGGTTTTGATCGAACTTCAGTCTTTGGAACAACGTCGGCGGGTTTAAAGTCGGAAAGCCCGCCTGTGAATTCGGCAACAAAGTCGGCCAGCACCTGTCCCTTGATTGTGGTTTTGGGTAAAAACTGAATGTCATATTGGCCGAGTTCAAGAGCCCATTTTGAAACACGTCCTGATGCTTCTGCACTCTGTAGTACTGACCGGAGGGGATAATCTGTTATCACCCCAATGCTATGTCCTTGGAAGTAGTGCATCAGTTTTCTTGCTGCCATAACCAAGGCTAGGATGAGTTTTTCCAGAGGAAGATAACGTGTCTCGGCGTCGACCATTGCCTTGCTCACGTAATACACTAGCCATTGCTGCCCTTCCTCTTCTTTTAATAATACGGCGCTGACGGCCCTATCGGACACTGCCAGATACAGAATGAGGGGATCACCGGCAGCGGGTGTTGTCAAAAGAGGTACCGACCGGAGGTAAGTCTTGAGCCCGGTGAAAGCTGCTTCGCACTCGGCGGACCATTCAAAAGCTTTGCCTTGACGTAGCGTCTGGAAGAATTGTCTGCAGCGGTGTGTTGATCGACTGATGAATCTATTGAGTGCAGCGGTCATCCCCATCAACTTTTGGACTTCTTTCACTGATCGGGGGGAACCGAGTTCCAAGATCGCTGTGACTTGCCTCGGGTTGGCTTCGATTCCACGGTGGTTGACGATATATCCCAGGAATTTGCCGGAGCCGATTCCAAACGCGCACTTGGAGGCGTTCAGTTTCATTTTGTATTTGCGCAAGATGCCGAATGTCTTCTCTAGATCGGCTATGTGATCCTATTCTTCTTTGGACTTGACCACCATATCGTCGATGTGGACTTCCATAGTGTGGCCGAGGTGTTCTTTGAACATAGCGGTGACCAGTCTTTGGTAAGTTGCCCCTGCATTTTTCAGTCCAAAAGGCATAACTTTGTAGCAGTAGGTTCCTCTTGGGGTGAGGAATGCAGTTTTGTCCTGGTCATCTGGATGCAGGGTGATCTGATGGTAGCCTCTGTAAGCATCGAGGAAACTCATGCGTTGGTGGCGCGCCGTTGCATCGACGAGTTGGTCGATTCTAGGTAAGGGAAAGCAGTCCTTGGGGCAAGCTTTGTTCAGATCCGTGAAGTCAACGCACACTCGCCAAGTTCCATTTTTCTTCTTCACAACCACTGTGTTGGAGAGCCACGTGGGGTAGGTGACTTCTCTAATTGCCCTGGCGTCAAGCAGTCTGTCGACTTCTTCTATAACGGCAGCAGTGTGCTCTGCGGCAGACCGACGGTCTTTCTGAATGACTGGCTTACATGTGGGGTCGACGTTCAGGTGGTGTTGTGAAACTGATGGGTCTATACCCGGCATCTCGTACGGAGACCACGCAAAGACGTTGAGGTTGGCGAGCAGAAAGGAGATCAGCTGCTGTCTATCGGCTTGATTTAAAGAGGTGCCGATCATAAAGAACTTTTCCGGGCTTCCATCGATGTCAACTCGGTCTAAACCTTCTGTGGCCTTTTCGCTTGGCTGACGCCCGATGTCATCCAGGATTTCCCGATTGGGTACCTCAATGGAGTCCCATGCCTTGGGGGACTTAAATATTTGA
Organism: Camellia granthamiana; assembly: GCA_036172215.1. NCBI lineage: Eukaryota > Viridiplantae > Streptophyta > Magnoliopsida > Ericales > Theaceae > Camellia > Camellia granthamiana. Next base: position 107,444,143 of record CM069914.1, on the reverse strand, counting down.
CCATGATCTTATAAACAATTATTTTTTGTAAGTACCACCACGGGAGTCCCATGCCTTGGGGGACTTAAATAACTATTGGCCCCCGTTTGACCACTTTGTGGTCCCCTGTTTGTCATGGATCCATTGACCCTTGTAGTGATTGTCACTTAGTGACCCCTGTTCTGTTCTGTTATGTACCGTGGTTATAGTTAATTATTTCAGTTTCTGGCACTTAATTAATTTGTGTATTCAACTCAAATTATGTTAATGTTTTAACTTAAATAATTATCCATGGCTATTTTGTACCCCTATACTCACAGTATAATATTTCTCACTCTGCTATGTGCTTATAGCTATTACCCTTTCAGGTGACGAGGTTTAGTGGGATCAAGATAGAAAATGAATCGCTGTGTTGTTTTTTTTTTAAAATCCTTTTTATTTTTGTTTGTTTTGTTTTGAACTCTTGTAATACAATAAAATTCAAATGATTATGTTTTGTTTCCTTTTAAATAAGCAGTTGGTACCCACTTCGTGTATTTAATTTATCCGCTTGCGCTGCGATTATAAAATTATTTGAATTATTTTATTTTTATCTTGTTACGACGCCGAGCCTTTGGGTATCGGGTTTGGGTCGTGACAAAAAGTGGTATCAAAGCAATGGTTTTTTTTATAAAAAAAAAAATAATGTTAAGTTTTGAATTTTTCCGTATAATTTTCACATTATTTGAATTAAAAATTATTTCAAAAAAAAAAAAAAAAAAGGGGCAATGAATTAGGGGCATAATTGAGTCGGTGATTCTATCTTCTCCACCGCTCGAGCCACCTAGTTAGTGTATTTATACCGCTCGGGGTATTCATACCAGTCAGTGTATATAAATGTGATTAGATTGTTTTGCCTCGTTTTTCTTTCGTTAAGTTATTTTGTGATTCAGGTCAGTATGGAATCAATGTCCAATTCAGAGAGATGTGCCAGTCACGCCATTGATGTACAGAACCTAAACTGTTTTTATTGCAGTTTGGGGAGGACATCCCCGATTACAGAGACTCCAAAAAAAAAATAAAAAAAAGAAAAAAAAAAAGAAGAGGGATCTGTTCTTCTTTCTCCTCGGAAAAATGGCCATACGTCGACCTCATTTTCTTGACTCTCCTGCCGTTTTCTTCATCTCAATTTCGTTCTAGGAGACCTTCGAAGGCCCTTCCTCAGTGTGTTCCCCAAGAGAAGGCCCTGCCTCAGTGTTTTCACCAAGAGAGTTAACTCTTCGCCAACCATCAAAGGTAAAATACGACGGCGCTCCGAACCGGGCCATACAAGTGGCCTGTCGTTTTACCTCTTTATCCTCCATGGAGGTAGCCTTCCGTTTCAGTTCTTTGTTCTCTGCCTTCAGCGTGCAAATCTTCGCTCGCGCATCTTTATACATATGCTGAAGCAAAGTGAGTTGGGCGTTAACCCGATGTACCTCATACGTCTTGTTTTGCAGACGGTGAGACAGGTTAGTGACCGCGGCCACTATCTCCATATACGACTTCAACGTGTAGTGGTTGGCCTCAATATCAGTTTGAGCAGCCATCACTTGCTCAACTGTTAGTGTAGGAAGACTAGGATGAGTAAGAGCAGGGCCACTTGGCCCAGAGGAGCTCAATGGATCATTAAGATCCGGAAAGAGAGAGAGGGGGCGAGATGAAGCCATGTATAGGAGGAGAGAGGAAAAAAAGAGGGTCGCAGAGAAATGGCAGAAAACAGAGGAAGAAGAGAAGAAGGTGATGGAAAAGTGATGAAGAAGAAGAAGATAGAGTAGAAGAAGACAAGAGGGACAGAGAGTCGAGGCGAGGCGAGGCGAGCTTTCAAATCGAGGAGGCCTGCTTTTGTTGGCCAGCCGATGAAAAAGCAAACCCGCGTGTCAAACGCGGTTTTCGGAGAAAGAGAAAGAAGCGGGAGAATTGTATGCATATATATATATATATGAATTGTATATCTATGTATTATATATATTTGATTGCATATTTGGTCACAAGAGTGGCTTGGGTTCAGTGGTTCGGCTCAGTGGTTGAAAGAGCAAGAGACTAAGCCTGAGGATAGGGGTTCGAAACCTCGTATCCCCACATCTATGCATTTTTGAGTTTTTCCTCAATTAAATATGTAATTTATGGATGGAGATTTTGAGTTTGATCTGAAATTGAAGGCCTTAAAGGTTTGAGAAACAAAAATTGATGAGCTCAATAAATTTAATTTGATATTTGGAGCCTTTTGGGGGTTTGAGTTGAAATCTGATTTAGAATGATAAATTAATTGAGCCTTAGTGGAAGTCAAATTCGACCAATTAAATTATGTGGGATTTGTGGTTAGGCTTGATTAATTTAATTATGTGTTAATCAATATAGAGATTTGGGATCTACCACTGTAATTATTAAATTTGGAGATAGTTGTAATATTGTTTATTTTGGAGATAATTGTGCTGTAGAATATTTGGAGGATATTGTACCATTTGGAGATGATTTTGTAGTTATTATTTTTGGGAGCAACTTGTATTTTTTTGTGTGGCTATTTGAGAGTATTTAACGACCCAGAAATGGGGCGTTACAATCTACAGTTGGCCCCTCTGAACCAGTCCGAAAACCCGCGGTACCTGGAGGAGTGAGAAAGGACCAAAAATGCCAAGGAAGAGCCTTTGTCTTGGTGCCTGGAAACCCAGAAGTTACAGAGAACATTGTGTCAGGTACACTTTCTGTTTGTGGTCACTTAGTCCATGTTCTCTTTGACTCTGGATCAACTGCAAGGCGCCCAAGTATTCTCAAAAATTAACTTGCGTTCTGGTTACCATCAACTAAAAGTCAAAACAGAAAGTATTGAAAAGACTCCCTTCAGAACTCGTTACGGGCACTACGAGTTTCTCGTCATGCCATTTGGCGTCACAAATACTCCAGTGGCCTTCATGGACCTCATGACTCGAGTGTTCAAACCCTATCTTGACGAGTTCGTCATTATCTTTATTGACGACATTCTTATATACTCCAAATCGCCAGAAGATCATGAGCACCACCTACGAAGAGTTTTACAAACACTACGTGATCACAAGCTTTATGCCAAATTGAAGAAATGCGAATTTTGGATCACTAGTGTATGCTTTCTCAGTCACGTCATTAACAAAGATGGCATCTCAGTTGATCCCCAAAAGGTTGCAGCAATTATGGATTGGCCACGACCTACTAACGTGTCTGAGATTCGAAGCTTTTTGGGCCTAGCCGGCTATTATCGGCACTTTGTACAAGATTTCTCGAAGATAGATTCACCCTTGACCCAGCTAACTCAGAAGAACAGGCCCTTTGAATGGACAGGCAAGCAAGAACGTTGCTTCCAAGAATTGAAAAACAGACTCGTGACTGCTCCTATACTAGCACTTCCTGCGAAAGCAGAAGGGTTTGTAATTTATAACGATGTCTCATACAATGGTTTGGGTTGCGTTCTTATGCAAAATGGGAAGGTCATTGCTTATGCCTCCCGCCAACTAAAGACTCATGAAAGAAACTACCCAACTCATGATCTAGAGTTGGCTGCGGTGATCTTCGCTCTCAAGATCTGGCGTCATTATCTCTACGGTGCAGCCTGTGAGATTTACACTGATCACAAGAGTCTCAAATATCTGTTTACACAGAAGGAATTGAATATGAGGCAACGACGATGGCTAGACTTTATGAAGGACTATGATATAGAGATCCATCACCATCCTGGCAAAGCTAACGTAATAGCAGACGCATTAAGTCGAAAAACGACCAAAAGTTTGGCATGTACCCTTATTCCCCACAAGATCCATGGACTGCTCGCTGACATAATCGTGGAACCCAAGTTGATTGAAGAAATTAGAACCCGCCAATGTGAAGATAAACTTTTGAAGAAAAAGTACTGTAGACGTCCCCGAACGCATCCCGGGGAGAAGGGAGTGCGAGTCCCCCCCCGTTCTGGTTCGATATTGGGTCACTACAGTTCGAAGGACTCAAATGTCACGGTTCTTAATCTTGAACCAAAGAGTCCAAATCCGGCAAATCGTTTTGGGAAAACAGATTTTTTTGAAAGAAGTGCCAAACATGGACTGCTTTGCCAGATACAGAGTCGCCACCTAAATATTTTTTAATGGGGAAATTTAGGAAACCCTGACTCGGTGCCAAAGGCCACGTGTCCGTCATCACCAAAGTTGCCTCGGCTCGGGAACTTGGGTACGATTGGGGAAGGTCACTTCGTGAGCACGCCCGCTCGCCCGGTCAGAGACCGGCCCCTACTAACCATGATATCTTATTTTGAAAACATTGTATGTTCTTATTCCGGTTATTAGCCTAGGTTACTATGTGATGCGCACAGCATACAAGTATAGACTGAGTCGCCTGAATTGGAACAAAACATTTCATGTTTGTTTTTGAAAGATGGTTTGCTACCCGCAGGTAGGCTTAAGATGCAGATTTTGCCACCCCCGGGTGGGCTTAGAAAACATGGTATTGCCACTATCTAGTGGGCTTAAAACAAACATTTGATGAATTGTCCCAATCCAAGTAACCTAACCTTCACCCACAGGCATTCAGGCAGTTATATCACATAAGCAAATAGCCTCATGGCAAGCATGCTATCATGGCAACACTCACACGCGTGCAAGGATGCTAAAGCATAAAACTTACCGAGTACTCCAAGCCAAAACAGAAGCTACATTAGAAATCCATGCATGATCCTAGATATGCTGAAATGCCTAATGCAACACATGCAAAATGCAACTATAGCAGGCTCGGCTATTCTAAACATGGCATATGGAATGCTACAACTAACACGTATTCAATTAGGAATTGAAATACGAATGCAGTTTGTATGATGCGCCGAGCCCGGTGTGTGCAAAACAGATGAATGATGCAAACATGCTGTCATACTGTATGCTAATTGAAATATGTCCTATATCTAACCATCATAAGCAGATAAATAAAAGGGAAGAAAAACGTGGGGTTGGAAGACATACATCACACACACCCACACTTATTACAGTTATGCCCTCGCGCAGAGGGTCCAAATAAATATACAGTCCCGAATGAAAGAATAATACAGTCCAAAATATTACAGTCCCAAATAATATACAAATTCCTAATTAATTAACAAATTAAATAAGAAAAATGTAAAACTGGCATGCAAGCCAGGGGCTGCCTTGATTCTGATGAATGATGTACGTTGGAGCTGCCTTGCGCGGAAATCCACTGGGATGCCCCAATTAGCCTCTATTTTGCAATGTTTCTCGAAAAGCGCGCCAAGCTTCGGAAGACCGCTGGTTCTGGATATGCTGCAACAGAGAGCAGGAAAGGGGCATAGCAATGTATTTCACAAATATATGCATGCCTCGACCCTCGTGCCACCAATCACGCATCTCGATGCATGATGGCCGAGGAATCGGATTGCACAACTCAATATAGGATGAATACAGATGAATGCTACAACAAAACCTAACTCCATCATGGGTAATCCGGAGTGTCGGTGACTTGGGAATTGAGACCTGTTCCGTCACTCGGGGTGCGAAACGTGCCTCGTTTCCCGTGCCCAGGCTAACTCCTATTCCGAACACGATGCAATATGCATGAAATGCAGCTAATATACAATCCTAACATACACAATGCTATGAAAATGAAATGCCTCGAAGTACGCGCACACGTGCACGCAAAACCGAGGAGATGACCCTAAGGCATGAAATGGCATACGCAATGCAAGTTGGACTTATACCAACATGAGAGAGCCTCAGCCACACTCACATAAGAAGCCGTGAGATGAAAAAGAGATGTCTCGAAATGCGTGTACACGGGTACGCAAAATGAGGAAATGGCATACGCAATGCCGCATGGGCTTACACCAACACGAGTGAACCTCAGTCACACTCACATAGGAAGCCGTCGGATAAAAGTGAAGTGCCTCGAAATGCGTGCACACGGGCACGCAAACCGAGGCAATGGCATACGGAATGCAATGATGCTAAAATGACATAAAGAATGCAAAATGGACTTACACTAACATGAGTGAGCCTCAGCCACACTCACATAAGAGGCCGTCGGATAAAAATGAAGTGCCTCGAAATGCGTGCACACGGGTACGCAAACCGAGGCAATGACCCTAAGGCATGAAATGGCATGGAAATGATATGCAAACATGCAAATGAATTTCAGCACTCACAAATGATGCAAAACAGTCCCGAAAGGTGGGGAAATGACACCAAATGCACGGAATGGTCCCGAAATGCGATATTAAGCACCCGAAATGGCCTACAGCTATACTAAACATGCATGATTGGTACATGACATGCAAAACAGTAGCAAGGCAGCCCCAAAATAGCATTTTTTACAGTACAAAACATGGCGAAATAGTAAGCATAGATAGGACAACAATGGTATGCAAAAATAGGGGCCAAGAGAGGGGTATTGAAGTAGATGGTAAATGCAAAGCCCAAATGGAAAAATACCCTTCTACAACACTGAAGAGAGACTAAAAATATGCACATTTACAGTAGATGACATCCCCCAAATCAGTATGAAAATATGCTAAAAATACCATGCAAGATTGAGGCCACAAGAGGATATAACATGAAGTAGGCCAAACATTCATCCAACAAGAAAAGACCCTTAATGAAATATGTCCAGAGGGTCAAAATATGACTCATTCCAGCTCTGATGATGGCCGAAAACAGAGGCTAGATAAGCCTAAAAGAGCATGTAAAAATGAGAGCCAAAGAGGGGTAGAATGGTAGGTACTACATGGAGACCCCAAACAAGATTGATCCCTTCTACAATGTTGTAGAGGGACACAAAATAAGCTTACTCACAGTTCATGACATACTCCAAAACAATTTACATATAGGCCAAACAAATCATGCAAATTTACGGTAAATAGGAGAGATTATGAAGTAAGTGCAAGATAGAGGACCCAAACAGGATTGAGCCCTTCTTCAATGTTGAAGAGGGGCTCAAAATAGGCCCATTTAAAGTTTACATTATGCTCGAAAACAGATCACTCATAGGCTAGAACTTTCATGCAAAATAAGGGCATACAAGATGATATTGAAGCAAGTACCAAATGAAGGGCTCAAACAGGGTTGAGCCCTTGAACAAACATGAAGATAAGCTCAAAAGAGTGACCTTTTCAGTTAGGGTCAGAGCCTAAAACAGTGATCAAGTAGGCTTAAGAAATGAAGCAAGAAAATGCTACAAAAGAGGGAAATGGAGACTTACCCTTGAAGACCTCTTCCTTTCTACCCCTTGGCTTGAGGAATGTTGCTTCTAAGCCTCTGAGAACCTCTCCTTGCTGCTGGAAATGGAGTGGTGGTGGTGGTGCTTGATGATGATGAAGAAATGGCACCAAACTTGAGAAGAATCAAAGAAATGGAGATGGATATGTGTTTGTAAGCTTGAGGCAAGGGTTCTAACTCTTGAGGGAGAGAGAGAGAGATGTATGCATGCAAGGATGGTAAGTCAAAAGGTCTCCAAGAGTGTAGGCCTTAAGGGATTAAGTTCCCTTGCTCACAAAATATCCCCCGAAATCAGATATTTTGGGGGATACAGCTATACAGCTGTAAAACACACCTCCCAAGAAGCATGGCCGGCCCTCTACTTTTGCTGGAGGTGGCCGGCCGGCCACCCCCTATGGCCGGCCTGCTAGGGGTCAAAAGGGTCAATGAGAGTTACTGGCCGGCCACCTAAGATTGGTGTCCTCCCATGTGTGTACAACAAGACCCTATGGTTGGAAATTGGCAACTCTAAAACAAGAGAGACAACATGCCACTTTTAGAAGGGGTTCAAAAGGGTCAATGAGAATTACTGGCCGGCCATGTGTTTTTAGGGTCCTCCCATGTGTGTACAACACAAATATGTGGTTTGGGCTTGAAGAAAATGGCCCTAGGGTGTTCAACATTAGCCCGGAAGTGAGAAAAACGAGCGTCGGAGGGCGCCGGAGAAGCATAACTGGTTGCTGAGATAATTGATGGCCTCCCACCCTTCAGTGACCTTCCTGGTGATAAAATAGAGGTACCTGCCAAAAATGAACAAAAACCGATGCAAAACGAATGCTCGGGGGCCAAAACACGCAGTTCGGGGTCCCGAAAACCGGCCGTTAAGCACCGAAAGTGGTGTTTGGCCACGAAGTGGGTATCTAAGACCCCAGTGTCCCTTGAAAGGGAGTAAATAAGATGTATGCCAAAAACCGGAGGAATCGGAGATGGTTAGACGGTCCCCAACCGAGGCACACGGCCTGACGGCTCCGAAAACCGGGGACCGGGCCCCGAAATGGGCAAAATGGCCTACGGCCACGAAATGTAGCCCACGGCCATTGAGAGATGGTCTACTGGACCTCTCCCCCCTCAGGAAGAGAAAACAGAGAAAACCGAGCCTGGTTCGCAAACCGAGGCAAGGCACAAAAGAGGGTTCGGAAGTCCGGAGGCAGGGCTCACGGCCGCGACTCTGAGACTTCTGAACGAGCACAATATGCAACATCACCAAGCGCTCAATCGGTGACGTCTGAGTCTTAAGGTCGGTCAAAAATGAGGTGTCTACAAGTACGAGGAACAAGGAAGCACGTCCGATCCTGATTTCACGATAAGCAATGGAATGCTAAAATTTCGGAATCGAATTTGCGTACCTGACCTTCCAGAACTCAAGAAAAGGATCTTGGTAGAAGCTCATAGCTCGAGGTTTGCAATCCACCCTGGCAATACGAAGATGTATCACGATCTGAAGGAACACTTCTGGTGGACAGGAATGAAGAAAGACATAGCATGCCATGTCTCCAAATGCCTGCGTTGTCAACAAGTTAAAGCAGAATATTAGAGACCTGCAGGAATGTTGCAACCACTCCCTATTTCTGAATGGAAGTGGGAACACATTACTATGGACTTCGTGGTCGGGCTACCGCAATCAGTCTCGAAGAACGATGCAATATGGGTTATCGTGGATCGATTGACGAAGTCGGCGCATTTTCTACCAATCAGAATCATGTACTCTCTTTCTAAGTTCGCCACTCTATACATTAAAGAAATCATTTGCTTACATGGCACCCCAGTTTCAATCGTATCCGATAGAGACCTCCGCTTTGTGTCTCATTTCTGGAACAAATTGCAAGAAGCTTTAGGAACCACTCTGAAGTTTAGCACGGCTTATCACCCTCAAACTGATGGGCAATCTGAAAGGACGATCCAGACTTTGGAAGATATGTTACGTTTGTGTGTGTTAGACCTCAAAGGTAACTGGGATGATCATCTACCGTTGGTGGAGTTCGCGTATAATAATAGTTACCATGCAAGTATTGGAATGGCGCCGTACAAGGCACTGTATGGAAGGAGATGTCGATCACCTCTGTGTTGGACGGAAGTCGGAGACGAAAAATTATTAGGCCCAGAGATCGTGCAAATAATAAGCGACAAAATCTAACTCATCTAGCAGCGAATTCGCACTGCTCAGAGTCGCCAGAAAAGCTATGCAGATACACGGAGACGAGACTTAGAATTTCAAGTGGGCGATCATGTGTTCCTAAAGATCTCACCAACGAGAGGAGTTATCCGATTTAGAAAACGAGAAAAGTTAAACCCACGTTACATCGGCCCATTCGAGATACTTGAAAGGATTGGTCCTGTGGCATATCGCATTGCGCTTCCACCCGAACTGTCCAATGTGCTAATGTGTTTCACGTTTCGATGCTTTGTCGATATCTTCGAGATCCAGAGCATGTTGTCGATCATGAGAACCTGGAAATTCAAGAAGACCTCTCCTATGAAGAGCAACCTGTACAGATTCTTGATCACCGTGACCAGGTCCTCCGAAATAAGACTATACCTCTCGTAAAAGTCTTATGGAGAAACCATCGTGTCGAAGAAGCAACGTGGGAAACTGAAAGCCAAATGCGGGCCAAATACCCACACCTCTTTGAAAACCAAGGTACATCAAGTTTGGGGACAAACTTCTTTTAAGGATAGGAGAAATGTGACACCCGAATTTTCTTTTAAAATTACAATAAATAGAAATCAAAAATAAATAAATCAATAAATAAATAATAATAATAATAATAATTAATAAATATGAAATTGAGAATTTATCAATTAAATTAATTGTGAGACACCACACGTTAAATATTTTAGTAAGTGGTAAGTGATGTTTTATAGTTTGGTAGTGAGATTTTTAGATGTGAACCTAATGTATAATCATAGATAACTTTAAGAATTATAAAGAATTGAATTAAAATAATACCCTAAAATAAAATAAAAAAGAAAAAAAAAGAAAAAGAAAAAGAAAAGGAAACAGTTATAGCTTTGGTGAATCACCTCATAGCCTTGATTAATCACCCATTTGAGGGCCACGTGGGGGAAGGACAAGAAGGCACCTAGTAGGACATGTAGCCGGAGTAGATGCATGCTCACTCCCTATAAATAGGCAGTGAGTGACCGAGCTTCAACAAAAACAACAAAGAAATATAGGTAAAGCAATAAGAGGCAGCATACAAGTAGCGAGGAGGTCGTAAAGCTAGAAGCTAAGGCGAATTTTAAGTTGAGTTTTATTATACATTGAGTTAGTATAATATGTTTTTTACATGTTTTAAGTTATCATAATATATTTTACGAATGTTTTGAATTGCCACAATTTATTTGATATAAATTATGTTTTATGGTTAGGTTAATATTTCAATGACGTGGATTATGTTCTGAACTTTATTTGTTTAAAATGAAATCCATGGATATGTTTGTTTAAATTTTAAAGAATATTTGACCATGATCTTATAAACAATTATTTTCTGTAAGTACCACCACGGGAGTCCCATGCCTTGGGGGACTTAAATAACCATTGGCCCCCGTTTGACCACTTTGTGGTCTCCTGTTTGTCATGGATCCATTGACCCCTGTAGTGATTGTCACTTAGTGACCCCTGTTCTGTTCTGTTATGTACCGTGGTTATAGTTAATTATTTCAGTTTCTGGCACTTAATTAATTTGTGTATTCAACTCAAATTATGTTAATGTTTTAGCTTAAATAATTATCCATGGCTATTTTGTACCCCTATACTCACAGTATAATATTTCTCACTTTGTTATGTGCTTATAGCTGTTACCCTTTCAGGTGACGAAGTTTAGCGGGATCAAGATGGAAAATGAATCGCTGTGTTGGTTTTTTTTAAAAATCTTTTTTATTTCTGTTTGTTTTGTTTTGAACTCTTGTAATACAATAAAATTCAAATGACTATGTTTTGTTTCCTTTAAAATAAGCAGTTGGTACCCACTTCGTGTATTTAATTTATTCGCTTACGCTGCGATTACAAAATTATTTGAATTATTTTATTTTTATCTTGTTACGACGCCGAGCCTTTGGGTACCGGGTTTGGGTCATGACAGCACCATCGTGAGTTTAAGGTATGTTTTATTTAAGATACTTTATGCTTTCATTGTTGAAGTTTAAATACTTGTATTGATATCTTTGAGAGATAAAATTTACTGACTTGATTGTCGGAGTACTCTCGGGTAGGCGAACCACCGCGGTATTCTCATATTCTTGTTGGCAGGTGTTCGGGCTTAATCTATTCTGCTGGTGCTCTCTAACTGAGTTTCCCGTTTAATTGTATGGTCAAAAATCAACACCCACACTTTGCATCTCTTTATTTTCTCTCCCATCATCACAAACCCACCGACAACCCAATCTCTCTTCCCTCTGCCAAACCACTACATACTCATCTTACTTTCCATTCATCTATCACACTAGATTAATTACCTCCTATGCCACATAAATTGCTTTATTAGAACCAATTGTGGACTCTGCCAACACCCAATTCACTACAATGCCACCAAATCAATCACCACCCAAATGATCAAAAGTCTAATTATCATGTGAGGATATTGCAATTTGGTAATAGTAACATTAATTCGGAGTTCCTTTTATGATGTTCTTATTTATTTCTTTATTTATAACAAAAAATATATATATATGTTTGGTGAGTTATTAAAAATAGTGATTGGCAGTAGAGGGTGGATAGTGATTAAAAATATACAAGTTAAATAATTAATAATATAAAAGACCACATCAAATACATAATTATTTTATTTTTTTCTTTTATAAATATCACCTCTAAGTACAAAAAAATTCAAATCTCTTTCCAAACACAATTATTTTAGCCTATTAAAATAACTAAAAACTAAAATAGTCTATTAAAACAATCAACTTCCCAAACATCTCCAAGTGAGTGAGAGAGTGACAATTTTACAACAAGATTTTTTTACTGTTAGATAAGCTAGCTGAGATGAACAAATGGTTGAAATTATTTTAAAAGTTTAGGATTCATTTTTTTTAAAAATTAAAATCTCAAGGTCTAATTTGTAATAAGGGTCAAATCATATATTAATTTTTTAAAATAATTTTTTAATAAAATAAATTTTTTTACCCTACAAATTAATTTTAATCACAACTAAACAAAACTTAAGTGCATATAATAATTCAAGAAAACCACAAAACATCACTAAACCCTAGACAAATGAGTAACTCAAATGGCAGAAGAAACCATCATTACCAGACCTAAGAAATGGGTTTCTCGAGCCTCATTTTCCCTCCCTTTAAGTTAGGATATCTTGTGTGTTGTAAGAAAAATTACCGAACAATGAGATCTTCAAAAAAATTATTATATATGTATTAAAATTTTTATAATTCTAATGATTAATATTAATAAAATTTATTATTAATTTATAATTATTTTTAAAGTTGTACACTGATTAAATAATGGGGTATTTTTTTTAAGGTCCCTGATATTATGATTTTATAGTATAAAGGACATCAAATATTTTCATGATGTCTAAGGTCTCTAAACAGGATCCAGAGAAATTTCAGTCCCAGAGAAATTCTCTCCAAAGAAAATTGAAATCCAGAGAAATTTCAGTTCCAGAGAAATTCTCTCCAGAGAAAATTGAAATTTCTCTGAGTACCAAATAAATCCAGAGAAAATTGTGGAAAGGAAATTTGTATGGCTATCCAGGAAATTTCTTTGACATTCCAAATTTCTTTGGCTCTATTAACTATAATTAAACCCATGTCTAACAAACCTACAAACCCATAAATTTCTCTGGTCCAAAACTAGAGAAATTCTCTTCAAATCAGACAAACCAGAGAAATTCTCTGGATTGAAACCAGAGAAATTCTCTCTATTTACAGTAAAGTTGTATTTTTATGAACAGGACTTGGTAATTGTACATTGATCTAGGAAATTTCTCCGACTTCACAAACCAGAGAAATTCTCATCTCTAATCTAGAGAAATTCACTTAACCCAGAGAAATTCTCCCTCTCCAACCCAAACCAGAGAAATTCTTCCTCTCCAATCCAGAGAAATTCCAATTTCTGTGATTGGGATGCCAGAGATGGAGGCAAATTTCTCTGCTTTAACATCATAGGCAACTTTGTATACATCAAGAAGATAAATATCTAACAAAAAACCTCAATTCAATTCAATGGGATTCTTAAATAAGAACCAACCATATATGTACTAACTAACAAAAAGCAGTTTCTCATTTTCTTTCTGATTTTTCATTTCATTTATTTTCTTTCCCCTACCCTTTATGCTTTGTTTGGAGAATAGATTTATGTAGGGATTTGTTGATGGAAAAAGTGAAGGAAAAAAAAAATTTCTACTTCATTCACTTTTCCCTTCATTTTTCTTTTCTCTCCTCAAATCCTTTCACTAATCTAAAGTTCCAAACACAAACACCTCCTTTCTTGGAGAATAGGCAAAATATGTCTTCTATTACCTTGGTAGCTGAGAAAGAGAATGTTGGAAAGGAATTTAAATTGGAGAACCAAAAATTCACAAAACTATTCGAATCACAGAAACATGCAGTTCTTCCCAGATCAGGTTGATTTGTCTTTTGGATCCTCCTCTCCAATCAGATCGTCGTAAGTAACAGGTACCCTCATTCTATCATGAACAGATGTCTGTTTCCTTTTAGCATCGGACTGCTCAAGTTGGTTTTGCACATGAGCTTTCGGCCCTCACGTCCGTCGCAAAGAACCTCGACAGCACCGCGTGAGAGACGAGCTCGATGTCGCGGATCTTCAGTTCGGCATAGGAGATGAAGATGAGCGCCTGGATTGCGAGGGCTTCGGAGACGAAGATGTATGCGATTGCGATGAGAGGGAAGGAGAGGAGGAGAACGAGGCCTCGTAGGAGACTACCAGCTTCTACGGCGACGAGCATGAAGTAAGGGAAAGAGGAGCTGCCGATGAGGAGTGTTCCATTGAGTCGGTCAGAATCGAAATATGAAGTGAGTTGGAGCTCGGTGAGGTGGAAGAGTTCTGGAGGCGGTGGTTGTGGGTAAGAATGGCGGTGGGTTTGGGGTGGTGATGGATTAGATTCCGCCGGTGGTGGTGGTGGTAGGTAAGAGTGGTGTGAGATGGGTGAGTTTGGGAGTGGGAATCTCCACTGGGTAAAGCTTTGGGAAGTGTTGGAAGACGAGGAGGACTGAGAGTCGGGTTGTTGGGTTGGCGGTGGGTTAGATGATGAAGATAGTATAAAGGACTGAAATTTCTCTGATGTATGTTTAGGGACCTTAGATAACAAAAAATAATTTTGTGAATCTCTTCCATTACGAAAAGTGGGAGAAGGACCCTAGACCAATTTTTTCTTAAATAATAGAACATTTAAATAATAATAATAATAATAATAATAATAATAGGAAACAAATACCAATGGCAATTATTTTCATTAAAAAACAAAGAATAATGTTTTAGAGCACTAAATTGGGAGCTCTAGAGCATCACTAATGATGTGGCACAGTGGCCCCCACCAAAGTAATGTGATGTTTTAGCTTGAGTTCATTTTTTTTTTTTTTTTTTAACTTATTAGAACTATTAGTGATCCAAAAATTAGTGAGATGAATCACCGCTCAAAAACAAAGGATGCGGTTAGGATGACAAGATGAGGTTGGCACGTACGCAAGGGTTGGGATAGGCAGGCTTGTCTCTATCCACTCAACCCAGAGTCAGCTGTCTTTTTTGACCGTTGGATCCCGCTCACTCGGCATTTTCCTTCATCCCACTTTTTTAAATGGGTAAATTACAAGATTTATTTAAATTATAAATTATTTTTTATAATTTTAGAAATTATATTATGTTTTTTAAGATTTTTAATTTCATAATAAATATATTTTTTTATTAATAAATCATCAAATTAATTAATAATTTTTAATAATATTAAAATTTTATTTCAATTAATAATTCAGATAATTTTATTATTATATAGGTGAACAGTTAGAAATTTTACTTTTTCAATTAATTTTGTCAAATAAAAAATGATGACAATGAGATATTTGTAATTTTCCAAACTATAGGAGCAATTCGTATTTTAAGTAAATTTTAAGACATATATTTGTAATTTACCCTTTTAAAATCTACAACAAATAAAAAAAATAAAATTATTTTTTAATAAAAACAAAAAAAAATTGATTTTTTTGTATTTAATAAAATCTTGATTTTAAAATTTTTTAAAATTATTCTACATTAGATAGACTAGAAAAAAATTAAAAATTTAACACAAATTTTTAAAAAATCATTAAATATAAAAAAGATGATTATTTGGCATAAACTAAGTGCACTTATTAAAATAAGGTCAAATTATCTCTCTACTTTTTACCCAACATTTTATAAAAAATCAAAAAATATATTTATTTAAATTATTTCAAACAATTCTTATAACCTTTTATTAATGGGATTTACGTATAAAAAAATTATCTATTTATGTATATTTGCTGTCCAATTTTGTAATCAATTTATATAGTTATAAACGACACCTAGTTGGAACATGATGTAATTTGTACCTAAAACTTATTTATATAATGTTTTATTAATTTTGACGTTCTTACAACGTAAGCACACGTAAACATGGTTTGGCAATTGCAATATTTTTTTCGACAATGCTACGTAACTCAAATTTTGTGGCTCAAAAGTGGCTCAAATGGCCAAAACGACGTCGTTTTGAGTACAGAACAACATAAAAATGGCCAAAACGACGTCGTTTTGGCCATTTGAGCCACAAAATTTGAGCTACGAGACATTTTCTTATTTTTTTTAGGGTCAAACAGTGTGACGTAGGCCTGGACTAAATTGCAATGCAAACTTCTCTCCTCCCTTCCCTAGCAATTTGTTTTATGCATATAAAAAATTCTCACCAAAAAAGCAAGGTTAAATTACATTCACCTTTTTGAAATTTTAAAAAATATAATAAGTTTTATAATTTTTATATAATTATATTTATTTTTTTAAATAATACTAAAAGGATCGAAACGTAAATAGTATAAAAAAACAAGAATAAATAAAGAAAAAAATATTTTAATTTAAAAGATATGATAACATTATTTTTCTATTCACATGTTCAATGAATTATTGATGAAATTAGAGCAAAATGTTATGTGAACTAAATCTTTAAGAAAACCCAATATAATTATGTCAAAACTATAAAACTTGCTATATTTTCTCTAAACCTAAAGGAAGTGAGTGTATTTCACCCAAAAAAATAAAGAGAGAATTTATTTTCTCTTGATGAAAATTTAACAATTTGCAATGCTTTTTGATTTTTTCTTAAAGTATCAAACACCTCTCTATAAGATTTAAATCCACAATTTCAC
Organism: Camellia granthamiana; assembly: GCA_036172215.1. Lineage (NCBI taxonomy): Eukaryota > Viridiplantae > Streptophyta > Magnoliopsida > Ericales > Theaceae > Camellia > Camellia granthamiana. The sequence continues at coordinate 107,427,527 of CM069914.1, read as the reverse complement.
GCAATAAAATGATACTAGGCAATAACCAGATCAAAGGTTCTGGTTAATTATGTATTACTTGTTTAAAAAACAGTCATTATTCTACGCATAACTCATAAAAAGCTAATTTTAAATCTACACACACCACACATTTCACTCTTTGGGTAAAGCTCTAGTTAAAATTTCAACAGAAGAGAGAGCAACTATATCTGGATGACATTCGAATTCTCCCATGTCATCTTCATTCAAGGTCATTGAAACTTCAATTCCCTCTCCACATTTGGTATCCATAAGAGAAATCAGCTCCACAGGCTTAGATGTTGTAGTCACCCATGTAGGTGTTGGAAAAATAGTTTAATATAGGCATATTGTTGAGGCCAAAATTGAGTGCGCTCCGAACGTCTTTTGGGGTGGATCCGAAGAGGTGAAGTGTTTCTTGCTGTGTGGCAAGTCACACGGTGAAGATGGTTCGTCAAAACCATTTATGAGTGAATGGGAAGTTGATGTCGTTTTCGGGTCTAACATTAATTTTTAGATAAAATTCATTTGAATTTTTTCAATAAAAATTATTGTGAGAATTTAATTTAATTCTAAATTCAAATTTTAGGTTCCTTATAGTTTCCTAAAATTAGTACATCTTTCTTTATTTATTAAACTAGTTTAATATATATATATTTAAATAGTTTAATATATATATATATATATTTTAAATGGTTTAAACAATAAAGGTGAAACCGTTACTTTAACTGTTCCAACGGATCCCTTTTCAATTTATTTGGAAATTTGTTCTTACTACAGTCAAAACCACTTTTCAAATTTGAATAGTTGAGGGTGCACTTGTTCATAGGCTTTATGCACCTTTTCACTATTTATTTGGACCTGTTCGGGGCAGTGTTTGGTTGCCTATATATACTGCCACAAATCCAGTATTTAACACATCCGAAAAAATCAGTCAAGTTGTCTCATTGCTGTCCAATTTTTCTCTAAGTGCATTTATTCTTTATATTTAGTTTTAGGATAAATTAAAGAGAGTATAGATCACAGGTTTGGTTCGCCGAACAAATTGTTTGGAGTACTACTACAATTTGTGAAGATCATTGTATCCTGGGAGATAGATGCCACTCAACCGTAAGTACCGTAGCAGGGCGAATCTGTCTTAAGGATAGAGTGTCACACACTCGACTTGGTCTTAATTTTAATTCGGTTCGATAAATAAATCTGGTATGTTATTTATTTATTTTGTTTGAATTTATTTCAAGTTTTTTATATACACAGAAGATTGTTCCAATAATCTTAAGACAGATTCGAATTATTCTGTTTACAGAATTTTTCGTTTCCTTTTTCATTCTTCGTAAATAATTTCGGAAGAAAATTATTTTCTGTAAATTTACAAAATTATATTCTGGTTGGAAAAACAAATAGTGATTATATGCTATTTGACAGATAGTAGTAATATACTGTCTCTTTTCTTTGACAACTAGTAGTACGATACTGGTGTCATTAACAATTCAGAATATATTGTTATGGAATTTTGTCAGAAAATTAATTTTGGTTCTTTAGAAATTATTTTCTGAGTTTTCATTAATTAAAATTCTGTTTTCAGTATTTTAATTATTAAAGTGTTACTGAAATTAATTTTCTGTGTGGAATTAATTTGGTTGAATAGAATTTTATTTTATTTCCAAATTAATTGAAAAAATAAAAGTTATATTCTTATTTCTTTTATTTTACAGAATTTAATTTCCTGTGTGGAATTAATTTGGTTGAATAAAATTTTATTTTATTTCCAAATTAATTGAAAAATAAAAGTTACATTCTTGTTTATTTTATTTTTACAGAATTTAATTCTGTGCATTTGGTTTAATTTTCTGTCACTACAAGAAAAAGCATTTTTGGTGACTAAATTTTTAGTCGCCAAAAGTCCTTTTTTAGTCGCCGAAAGTCGAGTATTTACTTTCAGCGACTAATTTTTTTAGTCGCCCCTTTTGTCGCGTATATATGGTCGCCGGAGGTATTGGCGACTAAAATTTTTTTAGTCGGCAAAAAATAGCTCTTTAGCGACCAACTTTTTAGTCGCCAATAGTGATTTACACTTTTTAAAATCACACATTTAGCGACTAATCTTTTAGTCGCCAATAGTTCATGAATCGCCGACTAAACCGTTTAGTCGCCCAAAATAAACACTTTTTGCGACTAAAATTTTAGTCGCCAAAGGTCCTTCCGTGAAAAAAAAAAAAAAACCAATTTCTTTGCTTTTTCTGAGATTCGAACCGCCAACACCTTTAGCAACACACTCCCTCCACAATGCCACTTCAACATCACATGAATGTATATGCAATATATATTATTTATATAGTATATTGACCGGTATTAATACAAAACTATATATATAAATATAATTATTTTTATTCAAATATAATTATGTAAAAAATAAATTATTTATTAAAAAAAATTTAGGCTACTTTTGGCGACTAAATCCATTATTTAGTCGCCAATTCTATTATTTTGGGCTACTAATTAATTTTTTGTCGCTAAAAAAATAAGTTCAAATTAAAAATAAGCAGTTTTGGCGACTAAATCTGTTTTTAGTCGCCAAAAGCGTCCACTTTTGGCTACTAAACTGAATTTTAGTCGCCAATTGACTGTTTTTAGCTACTAATTGTTTTTTTGTAGCCAAAAAGCTTCATTTTCAGCGACCAATCTGTTTTTAGTAGGCAAAACACCTATAATCGGCGACCAAAATGTTTTTTAGTCGCCAAAACCATCATTTTTGGCTACTAAACAACCTTTAGTCGCTAAAACCCCTACATTCGGCGACTAAACTGCCTTTTAGTCGCTAAAACCCCCGTATTCGGCGACTAAACTCTTTTAGTCGGCAAAAGTGTTCAATTTTGGCGACTAATTCCATTTTAGTCGCCAATTCTACTACTTTCAGCGACGAAAAATGAAGTTTTAGTCGCCAAAAACGCTTTTTCTTGTAGTGTGTGTAGTGTAAATTCTAATTATAATTTTGTTTTATAAATTAGAATTGATGACTACTGAAAGAAATGCCTAAACAAGTACTACTGTGGTGGCTGCAATTGCACCAACCCCCTCTCCTGTGATGACAGTACCAATAAATCATAGAGAGAAGCCAGAGAAGTTCTCAGGAACTGACTTTAAAAGATGGCAACAGAAAATGTTGTTCTATCTTACAACTCTGAACCTGGCTCGTTTTCTCCGTGAAGAGGCTCCTATCCTGAAAGAGGATGAAACCGACCGGCAAGTGGTTGTTGCGGTTGATGCTTGGAAACATGCTGATTTCCTTTATCGAAATTACATCTTGAACGGACTTGACAACACATTATACAACGTCTACAGTCCGATCAAGACAGCAAAGGAACTTTAGAAATCGTTGGAGAAAAAGTTCAAAACGGAAGATGCCGGCTCAAAGAAATTTGTGGTTGGCAGATTCTTGAATTTTGTAATGGTTGATTCAAAAACTGCGATCAACCAAGCTCAAGATTTCCAACTCATTCTGCATGACATTCATGTAAAAGGCATGTCACTCAGTGAATCCTTCCAAGTTGCAGCCTTAATTGAAAAATTACCAAAAGGCTGGAAGGAATTCAAGAACTACCTCAAACACAAGCGCAAAGAAATTTTTATGGATGAATTAATTGTGCGTTTGAAAATTGAGGAGGACAACCGCAATTCTGAAAAGCGGGCTGGTAAGCATCCTATGGAGTCTAAGGCAAATGTGGTGGAATATACTTCAAAAACCAAGAAACGAAAGTTTTCTGGCAAAAGTTCATCACAAGGCTCTAAAGAGGGGGATAATAAAAAGTACAAGTTTAATGGCAAATGTTACATCTGTGACAAGTGGGACATCGGGCCAAAGATTGCCGTAGCAAAGGCAAAAGCAAAAGAAGAACAAGCAAGAAGCCTGCTAAATCCCATATGACCGAAGTGGACAATATTTCCAATGGTGTCGATGACATCAATCTTTCTGCAGTTGTTTCCGAGGCAAATCTTGTCGGAAATCCTAAAGAATGATGGGTGGACAGTGGTGCTACTCGCCATATTTGTGCCGACAAAAAGATCTTCACATCTTATTCTACAGTGGACAATGGTGAACAACTTTTTATGGGCAACTCCTCAACTTCCAAAGTTGAAGGACAAGGAAAGATTGTACTCAAGATGACATCTGGAAATGAACTCACTCTCAACAATGTGCTGCATGTACCGGACATTCGCAAGAATTTAGTTTCCGGATGTTTGTTGAGTAAGAATGGGTTTAGGCTAGTATTTGAGAGTGATAAATTTGTACTTACTAAGAATGGGATGTATGTAGGAAAAGGATACATGTTTGATGGCCTTTTCAAGTTAAATGTAATGACCGTTGTACCCTCAGTTATTAATAATACTACATCTTCTTCTTACTTGCTTGAGTCTTCAAATTTATGGCATGGTAGACTAGGACATGTTAATTATGGATCTTTGCGTAGATTAATTAATATGGAATGTTTACCTAAATTTGACATTGATTCAAATCATAAATGTGAAATTTGTGTTGAGGCAAAATTATCTAAAACTCCTTTTCATTCAATTGAAAGAAGTACGGAACCACTTGAATTAATTCATAGTGACATTTGTGATTTTAAATCAATTCAAACCAGAGGTGGGAAAAAGTATGTAATCACTTTTATAGATGACTATACTAGATATAGTTATGTTTATTTAATTCGAACCAAGGATGAAGCTTTGGAAACTTTCATTCAATATAAGAATGAAGTTGAAAATCAACTTGGTAAGAAAATCAAGAAACTTAGAAGTGATAGAGGTGGTGAATATGAATCACCTTTTGGTGAGTTTTGTAAAGAACATGGAATAATTCATCAAACTACTGCTCCTTACTCACCTCAGCAAAATGGAATTGCTGAAAGGAAAAATAGGACTTTAAAAGAAACGATGAATGCCATGTTAATCAGTTCTGGATTACCTCAGAACTTGTGGGGGGAAGCAATACTTTCTGCTAATTATATACTTAATAAAGTACCCCGAAAGAAAGTGAATCAAACACCTTATGAATTGTGGCATGGAAGAGTACCATTTTACAAATACTTAAAAGTGTGGGGGTGTTTGGCTAAAGTGGCTATTCCTAGTCCTAAAAAGACTAAGATAGGTCCTAAGACCATTGATTGTATTTTCATTGGTTATGCCAAGAATAGTAGTGCATATCGGTTTTTGATTCATAAATCAGAACATTCCGAAATGCATGTAAATACTATTATTGAATCTCGGAATGCATCTTTCTTTGAACATGTATTTCCAAATAAGATTGGATAAGAGACTAGTAACAATAAAAGATCTCATAATGCTATTACTAGTCAGGATCAAGAACATGATCAAGAACAAGAGTTAGATCAAAATGAGGAAGAGGAACTTAGGCGTAGTAAATGTGCTAGAACCTCAAAATCTTTTGGTCCAGATTTTCTAACATATTTGTTAGAAAATGAGCCTTTAACTTTTAAAGAGGCTATGTCCAGTCCTGAAGCTCCTTTATGGAAAGAAGCTGTCAACAGTAAAGTTGAATCCATCTTGCAAAATCACACTTGGGAATTAGTGGACTTGCCACCAGGTTGTAAACCTCTTGGGTACAAGTGGATTTTCAAAAGGAAATTGAAAACGGATGGATCAATTGACAAATACAACGTAAGACTTGTGGTCAAAGGTTTTAGACAAAAAGAAGGTCTTGATTACTTTGACACATACTCACCGGTTACTAGAATAACATCCATTAGAATGCTAATTGCCATTGCATCTCTATACAATCTAGAAATTCATCAAATGGATGTGAAAACCGCTTTCTTAAATGGTGAGTTAGAGGAAGAAATTTACATGGAACAACCAGAAGGGTTTTCTGTTCCAGGAAAAGAAAAGAAAGTGTGTAAATTGGTTAAATCATTATATGGTTTAAAACAAGCGCCAAAGCAATGGCATGAGAAATTTGACAAGGCAATGATGTCAAATGGATTTAAAATTAATAAGTGTAACAAATGTGTTTATATTAAAAACACAGACAAAGGTTATGTCATTGTGTGTCATTATGTAGATGATATGCTCATCATAGGTAGTAATAATGATATGATTAAAACTACCAAGAAAATGTTGAATAAATATTTTGACATGAAGGACATGGGCATTGCTGATGTAATTCTTGGTATGAAAATTACCAAAACATCAGAAGGATATGCTTTGTCACAATCTCATTATATTGAAAAAATACTTGACAAATTCAGTAAAGATGATGATCATCTTGCTAGAACACCTGTAGATGTTAATTTGTATCTTTCTAAGAATGTACAGGAAAGTATTTTTCAATTAGAGTATGCCCAAATTATTGGAAGCTTAATGTACTTGATGAACTGCACTCGTCCAGATATAGCTTTTGTAGTAAGTAAATTAAGTAGATATACGAGTAATCCGGGAGTAGAACACTGGAAAGCAATTATAAGGGTTCTAAGATATCTCCGATTTACTCGTAACATTGGGTTAAACTATACTAGATATCCAGCAGTACTTGAAGGATACTGTGATGCAAATTGGATATCGGATACAAGAGACTCAAAGTCCACTAGTGGGTATGTCTTTACTCTTGGTGGGGCGGCTGTATCTTGGAAATCTTCCAAATAGACTTGCATTGCTAGGTCTACTATGGAATCAGAATTCATAGCTTTAGACAAAGCAGGGGAAGAGGCAGAATGGCTTCACCACTTCTTTGAAGATATTCCAATTTGGCCAAAACCGGTGCCTGCTATATGCATACATTGTGATAGTCAATCAGCTATAGGTAGAGCACAGAGTCATACGTATAACGGTAAGTCACGACACATTCGTCGTCGACATAACACCGTGAGACAACTACTCTCTAATGGAATTATTTCCATAGAATATGTTAAGTCTAAAGACAACATAGCGGATCCACTAACCAAAGGGTTAGCAAGAGAGTTAGTTGAGAATTCATCGAGGGAAATGGGACTTAAGCCTATTAAATAAGAGTTACCACAACGGCAACCCAACCTAGTTGACTGGAGATCCCAAGATTTAGGTTCAAAGGGACAACCGAGTTGTGAATGACTCAGAAGGATCACTGGGGAGTCTAACTTCTACCCATTTCTATGATGAAATAAGTGATGTCTGCAGCGATTTAGGTTAAGTAATACTTTTAATGATTCTTATATCTAGGTAAACCTAGTGAAGTATGGCAGGATATTTTTCATAAGAATCACCTATGTGAGTGTGAACTAGGCCGGTTCTATAAGATTTGTGAAGGGCTACAATTCTCTAGAGCACTCATGAAAGACAAGGTTGTTCAGGGCCAAAATGAACACAATAGTGAAAACTAAACTGTATCTGGAGATATACTGTGTGGGTTCTATTATATTGGTTTACACAAACGGCTGAACAGTTCAAGACATCATGTTCACTGGTTAGCTAGTAAATCCGATAGTGTCTCACAAGGGAAGGTTCAAAGCCAAAAGCTACCTATCCTTTGCAGAATATTTCCAATTTCTATACTCTCTGTAATTAGATCATGTTGTTGCATTTTCTCTCCGTCAAATTCCATTCATGTGGGGGATTGTTGGAAAAATGGTTTAATATAGGCATATTGTTGAGCCCAAAATTGAGTGGGCCCCGAACGTCTTTTGGGGTAGGTCCGAAGAGGTGAAGTGTTTCTTGCCGTGTGGCAAGTCACACGGTGAAGACGATTCGTCAAAACCATTTATGAGTGAATGGGAAGTTGACGTCGTTTTCGGGTCTAACATTAATTTTTAGATAAAATTCATTTGAATTTTTTCAATGAAAATTATTGTGAGAATTTAATTTAATTCTAAATTCAAATTTTAGGTTCCTTATAGTTTCCTAAAATTAGTACCTCTTCATTTATTTATTAAACTAGTTTAATATATATATATATATTTAAATAGTTTAATATATATATATATATTTTAAATGGTTTAAACAATAAAGGTGAAATAGTTACTTTAACGGTTCCAACGGATCCCTTTTCAATTTATTTGGAAATTTGTTCTTACTACAGTCAAAACCACTTTTCAAATTTGAATAGTTGAGGGTGCACCTGTTCATAGGCTTTATGCACATTTTCACTATTTATTTGGACCTGTTCAGGGCAGTGTTTGGTTGCTTAAATATATTGTCATAAATCCAGTATTTAACACATCCGAAAAAATCAGTTAAGTTGTCTCATTGCTGTCCAATTTTTCTCTAAGTGCATTTATTCTTCATATTTAGTTTTAGAATAAATTAAAGAGAGTATAGATCACAGGTTTGGTTCGCCGAACAGATTGTTTGGAGTACTGCTACAATTTGTGAAGATCATTGTATCCTGGGAGATAGACGCCACTCAACCGTAAGTACTGTAGCGAGGCGAATCTATCTTAAGGACAGAGTGTCACACACTCGACTTGGTCTTAATTTTAATTCGGTTCGATAAATAAATCTGGTATGTTATTTATTTATTTTGTTTGAATTTATTTCAAGTTTTTTATATACACAGAAGATTGTTCCAACAGTAGGTTGTCCCCAACCAAAATCAACTTCATAGCAAGAGAACTTCCTCAAGGTACTAAAATAAAAGAAATCAACATTGCTAGGCTTGTCTGCACCAATTTCATTATAGTAGTTTATCAACATGGAGTAAATATCATCACCATGTTGTACATTGGCATAGTCCTCACTGGTCTTGTTTATTGCTTCCTTGAGTAGAAACACCAAGTCATGTAGCTCCATCTTGTTCTCCTCTGCCATAAATCTAGCGGTCGAGTGAGTGAAGAGGTTGCCAAAAGAGTTTTTGGGTGGTTGTAAACCGGTTCTCTCGTGTAAGTCCATTGAAAGGGACAACAGGGAAGGTCTTAAGTATCCGTGTTTCGCTCTAGCAATGTGGACGAGAGTCCTCCATATGAGGGCTGTCACCACAAGGACTCTTGAAGGTTGGCGTTTGGGTGGTGTACCTGATTCAGAGGATAAAGATTTTGTTGGAATTAGATCTAAAATTTTATTGAAAATCAGTTGTATGAAATTATGAACACATTAATACGTAAGTAAATAAATAAAAAAAATGAAAGTTAAAGAGTATAGGCTAGTTGAAATATTGTCCTAAAACCAAAAATCAAACATCATTTGGTTATTAGCTGTTTGGTTGCATAAAGTGAAGTAAAGTGAAAAAATAAAATAAGAAGAAAATTTATTTTCTTCTTCATTTGGTTGATCAAAATTTTGGAAGAAAGTTAAAAGATATTTTGTAATTTTTTTTTACAAAAAAATTGAAACCTAAAACATTTAAAAAAAAAAAAAAAACTTGCTTGATGTACACAAAAGTTTTAAAAATAAATAAAACAAAATTAAATAAATATATTTGGTGAGTTGCTGGAGATGGTAGTTAGTGGTGGAGTGTGGACAGTTGTAATGGTTGGTCGTTGGATTTGATGGCCAGAATGTTACGGGATGGTTGAGGGTTGTCGGAATGTGTTTGAGTTCATGTGTGGTGAGTGTTTTTTTTTTTTGGATTAGTAAGTCATATTATAACCAAAAAAAGAAAAATATACAATGAAGTTCAATACACATCTTTTGTAGGGAGAACAAACATAAACATGTGGTGAGTGTTCGATTTCTAGAACCTATCAAAAGGTGACTAGAGCTCACCAAAAGATCGTCAGTGGATGGTGGCTAGAACTAAGGGAGCACATAAAGAAGAAATATTTTTTTAAGAGCAAGTAAAAACACTTTTTTGTTTTCAAAATTTTAAAATAAAAAAAAAATTTTTTTTTGACAAAACACAGTATAACAACAAATCTTTATTTCTAGTTTTAAAAAAAATTAAAATTTAAAACAAAAACACAAAACAAAAATTTTACCAAAGATTGTACAAGAAATTTTACGTGCATTTTTCTCCCCTAAACAAAATCCCAAAAAGTATTTAAGCTTGCGTTTGGTAGAGCTTTGTAATTGTGATGGGAGAATATGAGTTGTATTTTGAATTTATGAGGTTTGGAATTATGATTTGAATATAGAAAATTTGTTTGGTTATGTGTTTTGAAAAGAGTTTTAAATTGAGTGGAGAATTTTTGATGTGACATATGATGTTTGTACAAAAACTTACAACTCATAACCAAATACACAACTCCAAATTCTATTCAAAACTCATAAAAAATTTTAAAAATTCAAAAATTGATTTTTATTAAATGTATAAAAATTAACATATGTTAATTGCAAATAAAATAAAATAAAATAAAATTCACTGTTCCGGACGTCCGGTGGGACATCCGGTTGGACATCCGATGGGATGTCCCGCAGACAGAGTTTTCAAACAAAATGTGGAATTAATTTTTAAAAAGCACAAACAAACACCGTGTTGGAATCACAGCTTGGAACGTTAGTTCCAGAGCTGCACCAAACACAGCCTAAAATTTTCTTTTTCCTCTACTTTCTAAGCCTTCCATCCTACCCAAACTCAGTCTTGATTTTAAATTTAATATTCTTAAAATAATCAAAATCAAACTCAAACAAATGGGAAAACACAAACTTTTGAACCTTCCCTCCTCCTTACCCAAGGAAACTCCAACAACTTCGGCTTTCAAGGTTGATATCGTTGTTGCATCGAACACAAACCTCTTAGCAATAAGCTTTTTAACCCCTTGGTCCCTTCGGGGATGCGGCTTGAGGCTAGAAAGTTCTCTCGCTGGAAAAAGAGAACCCAACTCGAACCTCGACCACATTACTTTTTCAATCCCTTCTTTGCTAGCAATTGCCCATTCTTTGATGAATGTTGCATGTGTAAACCCATCAATGATTTTGTATGAAATTCGCATCCCCACTGCAAATCCACCCTGCCCAAACGTACTGATCTGGATGGCGGCTACTGGACTCGGGTTCGAACTAGCCATGGCCATTGCAGTGGGAGCAAAAGAATCCACCAGCTCAGGTCTTGAAATTAATATTGAGAGAGAGAGTGATTGAAAGAGCAAAAACAGGCTCTGTTTCTCAATTCTATTAATCCTTACGAGGATACTCCATTATATAGGAGAGATTATACAACATTATGATGATAGTTACTAGACAACATTATGAAAGGCAACATATAAAATGAAAAGCAGCCGAAAGCATACAATATATAAAAATAAAAGTAGCCGAAAGCATATGGCACTAACATCTGATGACTAATGACTAATGGCACACAACTATTAATATAATATATACATTATATATATTATATATTATTAACAATGAAAAAGAAGCTTGATTTCCAACACTCCCCCTCAAGCTACGTTGTAGATGTTAATCATTCCCAATTTGTCTGTCAGATCTTCGAAGTTAACCCGAGCAAGAGCTTTTGTGAGAATGTCAGCCGTTTGATAGTTTGTTGGAGTGTAGCTGACTTGAAAAACTCCTTCTTCAATCTTTTCCTTGATAAAGTGTCGATCGATCTTCACGTGTTTAGTTCGATCATGATGAACCGGATTCTTAGCGATACTGATGGTGGCTTGGTTGTCGCAGTATAAAACCATGGGATGCTCAGATGGAACCCGTAATTCTTCTAACAGTCTATTCAACCAGATTCCCTCACAGATACCTAGGGCCATAGCACGAAATTCTGCCTCAGCACTACTACGGGCTACCACTGACTGTTTCTTGCTTCGCCATGTAACCGCGTTCCCCCAAACAAACGAACAATAGCCAGAGGTTGATCTTCGATCAGTCACTGAACCTGCCCAATCTGCATCTGAAAAAATCTCAATTTTTCTATTTGTTGTTCTTTGGAAGAAGAGACCCTTTCCCGGTGTCCTTTTTAGGTACCTCAATATTCTGGTCACAACAGTCATGTGTTTTTCGGTTGGATTATTCATGAATTGACTGACCACACTAACAGAGAATCCGATGTCTGGCCTTGTATGAGAAAGATAAATGAGCTTTCCCACAAGACGTTGATATCTCCCTTTATCACTTGGTGCACTACCGTCACTGTCTTCCAGTTTGATAGTTGTGTCCATAGGAGTTTCTGCCGGCTTGCATCCTAGCATCCCTGTTTCATTCAGTAAGTCTAGAACGTATTTACGTTGTGAGACTGCTATACCTTTCTTTGACCTAGCAATCTCCATTCCAAGAAAGTACTTAAGATTTCCAAGATCTTTAATCTCAAATTCCGTTGTTAGGAATTTTTTAAGTAAGCCAATTTCCTCTTCATGATCACCAGTTAGAATTATGTTATCCACATAAACAATGATAATTGCCAATTTCCCTCCTAGGGAGTGCTTCACAAATAATGTATGATCGGATTGACATTGAACAAAACCGTACCCTTTCACTGCCTTAGTGAACCGTTCAAACCAGGCCTTGGGAGATTGTTTGAGACCATACAAGGATTTTCGGAGTCT
>CM069914.1:107400114-107412614 GCA_036172215.1 Camellia granthamiana | reverse complement strand
TTCTGACGGTTGTCAATAGGAGTGAATTGAGTCTTAAGAGCCGAGCTTTCTACCATATTCAGTTGTTGATGGGATCCCATCATGAGTTTTTTCCGACTTTCTTCGTGACGGACTTCAGAGAATGCCTCTCTAAGACTAGGTAGCGGTTTTACTCCCATAATTCTTCCTCTGATTTCATCAAGATTTGTGTTCAATCCTAACAAGAATTTAAACGCACGTTTCCCTTCGGCAATCTTTTTATACAACAAACCATCAGCAACACACTGCCAGTTATGAACCTCAAACGTATCAAGTTGACGCCATAGACGAGTAAGGGTATTGAAATATTCAGTTACCGTAAGATTGTCTTGACGTAAATTGTGGAGGGAGCTTTCAAGCTGGATGATTTCAGATGTGTTTTCCTTGTCTGAAAATGTTTCTTTTGCCATGTCCCAGATCTCTTTGGCAGTATCAAATGACAGAAAATTTTCGCCAATGTCTGTGGTCATAGAGTTGACGAGCCACGACATGACCATATTATTTTCGGCTATCCACCTTTTGTAGGTTGATGTTGTGGTTTCTGGTAGCGCTGAGACTCCGGTGATGTAGTCATCTTTCTCCTTTCCTCGTATAAACATTAATATGGATTGAGACCATTGCAAATAATTTTGCCCATTCAGTTTATGGGCGGTGATCGGAAGATGAGAGGTTTCCATTTGATGAGAGGATGAAGATGATGAGATGATAATATCAGAAGAAGAAGGGGATGAGTCGATAGCCATTCCAAAAGCTGGACCGTATTTAGGCATGAAATAGAAGGATAGATTTGAGTAGAAGAGAGAGACAAAAAATTAAAAACAGAAAACTCGAATACTGACTGAAGAGGCGAAAAATAATGAGACAGGATTACACCTGCTCTGATACCATGAAATTAATATTGAGAGAGAGAGTGATTGAAAGAGCAAAAACAGGCTCTGTTTCTCAATTCTATTAATCCTTACGAGGATACTGCATTATATAGGAGAGATTATACAACATTATGATGATAGTTACTAGACAACATTATGAAAGGCAACATATAAAATGAAAAGTAGCCGAAAGCATACAATATATAAAAATAAAAGTAGCCGAAAGCATATGGCACTAACATCTGATGACTAATGACTAATGACACACAACTATTAATATAATATATACATTATATATATTATATATTATTAACAATGAAAAAAAAGCTTGATTTCCAACAGGTCTTCTATGGACAAGCTCTGCGAGTGAAATGTTATGTACTCGCGCTTCAAAAACTTCAACCCCTTGGTCGTTACAATCAACCAAGAGATCCTCTTTCGCATACTTACCTAACATAGAGGAGACGAAAAATGAAAAATAAGATGAAAAAATATTGAGCGAAGTCCAAATATGAATTAATCTCAATTATAGATTGATGTTTTAGGATAAAATTCATAGTAAAATTTCCAAATTTGTACTGTTACTAAAAAAAAAAAAGGAGAATAAATATTTCTTTAATGAACTTTTTTTTGAAATTAAAAAAAAAAAAATACTTTTTAGATTTTTAGACTAGTTGGACCTATTTGACACATACTTTTAAAAATAAGTCACTAAAAAAAATTAAAATAAAATAAAAACTTTTTTTGGCGTAAAGAGAGCCTAAAACGACAAGCAAAGTCTTTTTTTTTTTTTTTTTTTTTTTTTTTTTTTTTTTTTCAGGTGATCCAAGTACTAACTTGATAACTCTAGTAGCTTCCTTCCATGCTATGTGGGCTAAGGCTTGCTATCCACAATAATAGGTTAAAGAGAAATTAAACTTAAATTTTTATTTTTTTCTTTAAAAAAAATTAATTTGTATAATTAGAAAATAATTAATAACTAACACTATTATATAGTAAATGAAGTATGTCCATTTCCCCTCTTTAAGTCCATCTTTGTTTACCTGCTAGCGGATAAAAATGTGTTAAGATCTCAGAGAGCGACTTCTCTAACTGCTTGAGTTTCTTGACATTGTCATTCTCAACTTCGGCTTCATGGTTTTTATCATTTGAAAGGAAGAAGAAGACGATGCCGGGATAGGCGGGAGGAGCGAGCTGATCGAAGAAGGAAAGCTTGTATTTTCGATGGGTAGGGGGGGTTGGGAGTGATGGTTTTATGAACTTGCTGGAGATGATTTCAACCTTCATTTTCATCAACTTTTCTAGATTGCTCATGATCATGAATGGCAAAGATGCCATTGCATGATATATATATTTAAAAATGTTGGTCTGTCTAACATTCAAATGTTTGTCACATGGGTGGGGGTTGAAGAAGAATGGTGCATATATGCAGATATAGGTATGGCAATTATGGCAAGTCTCACTAAGTTGGACATTCTATTTATTTATTTTTGGACCACATGTTATTGATGTTCATGTGTTGTCCGTCCTAACAGGGTTGTTGCCATATATGGCACACGTCTTGCTGTGAGATTATCTGTAATCCCATGATTTGATTTATTATTTTTTAAAAAATTGTTAAAATCATGTTAATTGTTATTTAAAAGAAAAAGAAAAACAAATGTGATCTTATTATGGGATTATAAATGTTCAATTAATCAGATTTTTTACATAGATGATCTACTCGATAAATTCTACAATAAAAACGATTCAGATTATCGAAATATGCCTAAGACAAACTCTCACAGGCCTTACATGGCATAACAATGACCTCAATTCTTATTGTAACTTGATTTTTATTGGTTCAGATAATGAGACTCAATACTTTTATGTTGAATTTTTAGAAACAACATAACAAGTATCATGTAATAAATAGTGTAGAGTACCGTTCTAAAACTACTGAATAATCTCTCCTATACAATGACTATACCTATTGCATGATCAATGTTTGAAAAACATCTATGTCAATATGTATTCATTATAAATTTAAGGGCAAATTACAAACACCCTCTTGAGGTTTGGTGAAAATACAGATTCTCCCCTGAGGTTTGAGAAATTACAAATTGCCCCCTGAAGGTCAAATTTGTATAACAAATTAGGGGGGAATCTGTATGAAAATACAAACCTCAGGAGGCAATTTGTTATGAAAATATAAATCTCAGGGGCCGGGATGTAATTTCTCAAACCTCAGGGAGGAATCTGTATTTTTACCAAACCTCGAGGGGGTGTTTGTAATTTGCCCTAAATTTAATTGTCAAGGAAAGTTCACATACATAGATTCCGTTTGACATACAGTTAAAAATGTCATATTTTTAATTTTTTTTTAATAATTTTTTTTTTTAAATTATGTCAATTTTTTTAAAACTTCTTAGGTCCATTTTGGGTAGAAGAATTTAAAAAATAATAATTTTTTTGTCAATATGTATTACTTTTAACATTATTTATTTATTTATACTTTTAAAATCCTTCTACATTAGACAAATCAAAAAACAAAAGAATTTGACACAAATTTGAAGAAAAATACTAATGATTAAATTTTTTTAAAAAATATGACTTTTTTAATTAGATCACAAACCAAGCCTAAAAGGATATATGTGTAATTATGTTCAATATGTTTGGGTTTGTTATAATTTTTTTAGAGGGCTAATATTTACCCCCACCTAATTACTTTAGCTCACCCACTTCTTTAAATCCCCACTCAGCAAAATGAAACCCCTACATTTTTTCTTTAAACCCCTACCTTAATACCAACTATACCCTTAATCCCAAAACCAAAATCAGAACCAAAACTAAACCCTAACCCCTTCCACTTCTCTCTCTAATCTGGATTCTCTCTTTGTTTTCTTGCATTCAAATCAAGTTTGAGTGAAAAACAGAGCAAGAGAAAAGACCCATCAACAATGAACATCATTAAAACCTCTATCACAGGCTATGGCGAGTGATTTCTTGCATTTCTTCTCCCTTTTCTCTTTTTTCTTCTTCATCTTCTTTTGAAAACCTTAGGTTTTCATCTCTCTCTCTTTTGCTCATTCTCTCTCACAATGGATATGGAAGTTGTAAACAAAGTATAACGCAGCGGAATAAAAATTATGGTCATACCTTTTCGAACAGAGTCTGAATTGAAGGATCTCGTGGGTAAATCACGTGCTTTCTGAATCTGGTCAATCAACCCAGCAATGGGGTGATATTACAATAGTGAATATCACCCACACAAACCACAGTGCAAATGGCTTTGATCGTTATTTTTGGGAGAGAGTCAGTATATGGGAAAAACTCAAACATACGTTGTTTCTCTTAATCACCCATATCCCATATATCAGATATATAATATGTTTTTATCATCTATCCATATCAGTTAATGGAGATAATATATGTATCCTGAGTGGTTATCCAAATAGGTTTGAATTCAAATTCAAAACCTATTTGGATAAGGTTCAAAGCATTCAAATGGTCATGCCATATGGGCGCCCATTTCTAACATCTCCCACTCGCACATGAGTTGGCATGACACTGCCACATCTCTATCTCAATCTCCCCAAAAATGAACAATCTCATACTAGCCAATGCACCGTGCGACTGCTGAGAACACATGCATGTGGGAGCTCTATACTAGAAACTCAATATGAGTCAGCATAGAGACATCAACCCAAAAAGAACAGAAATAGTGTCTCATGTACCCAGACCCATCTATCTACATCAGTCCAAAAAAAACATCTCTAATCCCTCAAAGAGCATGTTTAACTCTCATAGGTCCCGTATTATATTCACACCCAATCAGCATCCTTTAAAGAACGATGTGAGTTGTCGACAGTGAATATAGAGCAGAGATGTAGAACTAGATGATCTTCCCTTCACCCTCATATCATTCAATTTGAAATTGACCGCTTTCCCAGTAATGTCCCTTAAAGCCGAATCATACATGACCGCAGGCAACATACCAAAGTAGCTGAACATCAACTCCTCATCTTATGACATAGTCAAAGGTCACAAAAGGCACAAAGTGAAGTCATTTAGGGAAAAATGACTTTTAGGACTCACACGGTGAAGAAGCAGGGATCCATTCTTTCACCTCGCTAACGGGTCGATAAGCACATGCAGTACGAATGCATGTTATAGTGGAGTTACTCTTCCAAAGAGTGATGTTAAACTCACACACCATACAGATCTTAGTCTAGTCGCTCTTAAGCGCACAAGCCGCTTCCTAGCGTTTAACTCGAATTCTCTATTTGCTCGCCTCTCAGGCATCAAATGAGATCTCGCATCTGGCTATCCATAACAGGCACATCATGGAAAAGTGGGTACTTTCATATCCATGGTCGGTCTCCAATCAAGAACTCATTTTGGCTCCAACCAAGGCGACATAGCTAGTGGATAATTTTAGCTTCTTTATTTGCTCCAAATACAATAAGCCACTAGTCTCATCCTTACTCGCTACCTAGCGCTAAGGGCGATTGCTCGTGTGAGTCAACCAATCTTGCCTGCTAACATCAATTTAATTATTTTGTGTATGCTAATTCACAAACCATTGCAAAAGGTAGTAAACATAAATGTGTAATAGAAACAAATATGAATACTAATGGCATAAATATCCCCCCCAAAAAATAAGAGTTCAACTGAATACACATAAAAAAAATCACCACCTACGTAGTCCTAAAGCCCTAACATGAGTAAGATAAACATCTCTAGCAATGGGCTTAGTCAAAGGGTCTGCAACCATGCGACTCGTAGGGATGTGCTCCAAGATCACTTCTTTCTGCGCCAAAATGTCTCTGATAAAGTTGAACCTCACATCAATGTGTTTGGTTCTGCCGTGGTATTTAGGATCCTTAGCGTAAGCGAGTGCAACCATGCTGTCACAATGGATAGTCACAGGGTCTGAAGTATGTGTGACAACATCCAAATGCTGAAGGAATCTCCTCAACCACACGGCTTCCTGAGGCAGATGAACAAGCCACAAACTCAGCCTCCATAGTTGATAAGGCGATACAGGATTGCTTCTTACTGCTCCAAGAAATAGCACCATCGCTAAGCATGAAAGCATATCCTGAAATAGACTTACGCTCATCTAGGTCTCCTCCCCAGTCAGCATCACAATAGCCAACTAGATGTAGATCTGAACTCTGGTAGCAAAGTGTGTTATCTGCAGTCCCTCTAAGATATCGTAATATCCTCTTAACTGCTTTCCAATGAGCTGGTCCTGGGTTGGATTGGTAACGACTCACCAATCCGACTGCATAACAAATGTCAGGACGTGTACACATCATAGCATACATCAAGCTTCCAACAGTATTTGCATAGGGAACACGGGCCATCTTTTCATTTTCTTCTTGAGTCTTAGGACCCATATCAAGGCTTAGGCTCTTGCCTTTTGCAACAGGAGTGTCAATGGGTTTGCAGCTCTGCATCTGGAACCGCTCTAGAATAGTCTTAATGTAAGTCTCTTGAGACAAACTAAGAAGTCTCCTAGAGCGATCCCTAAGGATCTTAACACCGAGCACATAGCTCGCCTTACCCATGT
Source organism: Camellia granthamiana (assembly GCA_036172215.1). NCBI lineage: Eukaryota > Viridiplantae > Streptophyta > Magnoliopsida > Ericales > Theaceae > Camellia > Camellia granthamiana. The sequence continues at coordinate 107,406,170 of CM069914.1, read as the reverse complement.
CCTTCATCTCAAATGTAGAGAACAACCACATTTTAGTGGCGACAATCATCTCCTTGTCATTTCCAGCCAATAATATGTCATCTGCATATAATGACAATATTAGAAAAATGTCCTTGGACCGCTTAATGTACACACAGTGATCTTCATCAATCATCGTAAACCCATTAGAAACAATGGCCCGATGAAATCTCAGATTCCACTGTCTGGATGATTGCTTTAAGCCATAAATAGATCGTTGAAGCTTGCAAACTTTGCGCTCCTGACCTACTGCCACAAAGCCTTCTGGTTGATCCATATAGATCTCTTCATCTAATTCTCCATTGAGAAATGAAGTTTTAACGTCCATCTGATATAGCTCTAAGTCCAACTGAGCTATAATGGCCAGGATTAGGCGAATAGAGGCAAACCTTACAACTGGTGAAAAAGTTTCCTCATAGTCCACACCCTCTCGTTGGGTGTAACCTTTCGCCACTAGGCGAGCCTTATACCTTTCTATGGAACCATCTGCCTTGCGCTTGATTTTGAGAACCCATTTGCTCCCAATAGTCTTGCGCCCTGGCGGCAAATCAACCAAGTCCCAGACATGATTTTTTTTATAGACTCTATTTCTTCATCCATTGCAGTACTCCATTCTTTACTAGCAGGGAATGAGAGAGCCTCTTTGAGATTCTTAGGCTCCATCTCATCACTCGGAGCAATCATGAATGCCTCCCCTTCAATCTCAAAATGACGACGGGGTATAGCTCCACGTTTGCTTCTACGTAGTTGAGAATCCTGAGAATCCTCATCTATTGGATCTAATCCATGGGCAGGTAGATCGCTCCCACTGTCCCTAGGAGCTTGAGGAATTATTTCTTCATTCTCTACTAGGCTACTAGGTGCGCCTTCAAGTAGATCCTCCATCTCATAGAGTTCTACTTCTCTAGTTACCTCACCTCTGCTAGGGAAATCCTCCTCTAGGAAATCCACATCTCGTGACTCAATTTCAGTCACACTTCCATCCGAATGCTCCCCAACAAACACATAGCCCTTAGAATGCTCACTATAGCGAATGAAGATACGCTTCTTTCCTCTAGGGCCCAACTTCCCAAACTTATGAAAAGCGTTGTGTATGTAAGCTGCCGAACCCCAAGGCCGCAAATTGCCCAAATCAGGCTTTTTGCCAGTCCACATCTCATATGGGGTGGAAGGAACTGATTTGGAGGGCACACGGTTAAGGACGTAGGCAGCAGTCAACAAAGCATCTCCCCAATAAGAAATTGGAAGATTAGCTTGCGCCATCATTGATCTAACCATGTCAAGCAATGTGCGATTCCTTCTCTCCGCTACACCATTTTGTTGCGGAGTCCTAGGAATTGTCAATTGCCTGATAACTCCTTTTTCCTCACAGAGCACTTTAAATTGCTCAGATAGATACTCACGTCCTCGGTCAGTCCTTAGAGCCTTAATGCTCTTGTCTAATTGATTCTCTACCTCATTAACATACCGTCTAAAGCAATCCAATGCTTCTGACTTGTGAGAAATCAAATAGACATGACCAAAACGTGTGCAATCATCTATAAATGTGATGAAAGAAGGGGCTTCATGCCTTGCCCTCACATTCATTGGTCCACATATATCAGAATGAATAAGTTGCAATGGGATAGATGGCGGCGGTGGCATTCGATTTCGGTTGAGGGCTGGTCTATTTGAGTACTGGCGGCGTTGAGCGATGGTGCCAGTACTACCTTAACACAATCGGTGAGTCTCCTCTCTCTTCTCTTTTATTTTTTCTTCACTCTTTCTCATTCTCTTAGATCTATGTCTGCATGTGTGAGTTGTCTTTGAATTAGTTTCTCTTTGAATTAGTTTCGTAAAGTTCACCTAGGCATTGCAGTTCTAAGAATTCTTGCCTTAGGGATTAAGAATGTACATGAATTTAATTTTGTTGATGCCCCTAGTGCCAAGGCAATTGACATGGCCATCAGAAACCTTGTGCAGTTAGAGGCTATCATATCCAAAAATGATGCTTTTGATTTAACTGAGGATGGACATTGTATAGTTAAACTGGGTATTGAGCCTCGGCTTGGAAAACTTGTTCTTGACTGCTGTCAACATCAATTGTGTAGAGAGGGTGTCATACTTGCTGCTGTTATGGCAAATGCAAGTAGCATATTTTGCAGAGTTGGTACTAGTGACAATAAATTAAAAGCTGATTGTCTCAAGGTACAATTCTGCCATCGTGGTGGAGATCTGTTCACTCTGCTTTCTGTCTACAAGGAATGGGAATGTATGCCTCGAGGGAGTCAAAATAAATGGTGTTGGGAAAATAGTGTCAATGCGAAGTCTATGCGTAGATGCTATGATGCTGTGCTAGAATTAGAAAGTTGTCTTAAAAATGAGCTAAGTATCACTGTTCCTAGTTTCTGGCTTTGAAATCCTCACGTTGTTTCTGAACATGATAAATGGATGAAGAAGGCGATACTTTTTTCCTTGGCAGAACATGTAGCCATGTACTCTGGATATGATCGCCTTGGTTATGAGGTGGCTTTAACTGGAGAACATTTTAAACTTCATCCTTCATGTTCATTGCTTGCATATGGTCAGAAGCCTAGCTGGGTTGTATTTTCAGAAATGCTATCTACGCCAAATCAATATTTGGTCTGCGTAACTGCTTTTGACTATGACTCTTTGTTTTCCATTAGTACTCCTCCTCCATTCAATGTCTTACAGCTGCAGAGTCGGAAGCTGCAGGTAAGGGTGATTACTGGATTTTCAAGTGCGGTTCTAAAGAGATTCCGTGGGAAATCAAACAATAGTTTACTTCGTCATGTTTCTCGCATTCAAATAACTTTCATGGATGAACAAATTGGTATTGAAATTGATGCTGATAAGGATGAGATTCACTTATTTGCCTCTTCAGAAGACATTAAAAAGGTTCTTAGTCTTCTGACAGATGCCTTGGCATACGAAAAGAAATTGTTGAGAAATGAATGCTTGGAAAAATGTCTACATCTTGGGGGCCAGCCCGGTGTTACTCCCCCAGTGGCATTGTTTGGAGCTGGTGCTGAAATTAAGCATCTGGAGTTGGAGCAGAGATATTTGACTGTGGATGTATTTCATTCAAAGGTGAATTCTTTTGATGACAAGGAGCTTTTAATATTCTTTGAGAATTTTGTCTCTGGAGTATGTGGTTTTCACAAGTTCACTCTCAGTGGACAAGATGGTGAAGACAATGAAAAGTGGGGCAGGATAACATTTTTCACTCCTATTGCAGCTGAAAAAGCTGTTGAATTTTGTGGCTCTTCACTAAAGGTTGCCCCTGCTCGGGCATGTGTGGGGGGTGATCATAGAATGTCATCATTTCCTGCAGTAAGAGCCAAAGTGTTTTGGCCCCGTAGGCACAGCAAGGGCTTTGCAATAGTTAAATGTGAAAGGAATGATGTTGATTTTATTGTTAGTGATTGCACTAACATTCTGATTGGAGGTAGGCTTATTTACTGTGAGATTGATAGAAAGTGCATGAATTCTGTTGTCATCAGAGGCATAGATAGAGAAACTTCGGAACCAGAAATTCTAGAAATCTTGAGAATGGCCACAGATAGGAAAATTCTGGATTTATTTCTCGTAAGAGGAGCTGCTGTTGATAATCCACCATGTGGTTCTTGTGAAGCAGCACTTCGTAAAGAACTTGCTCTGTTCATGCCTAGCAATAGCCCATTAAGCAATTTTTGCTACGTCAAGGTCTTCCTCCCTGAACCAAAGGATAACTTCATGAAAGCTTTGATTACTTTTGATGGAAGACTGCATTTGGAGGCAGCGAAAGCTTTGCATCATATTGAGGGGAAAGCACTTGCTGGATGTCTTTCATGGCAGAAGATACAGTGCCAGCAGTTGCTCCATAGCTCTTTGTCGTGCCCTGCTCCTGTCTATGCGGTCATTAAGAGGCAACTAGATTCTTTATTCAATAGCTTTAAGCATCGTAGTGGTATCTCCTATTACTCTGAATATGGTTCTTTCTATTTCATGCAATCGTTTATATTTGTTGAACATGTTCTTTTTCTATTCCTCAGACTCGTAGTAAAGGGAAAATCCTCCACTCATGCTTAAATCTATTCCACATGGTGTGTACAATTTTCTTTTGTTTTATTCAGCCAATTCACTAATTTTGCCCAGTTTTTGATTAGATGCTTGATTATTCTGATCTAGTTCAGATTTTCTTTTTCTAGAAGTCATTGAGAGCTGTTTATGTTGGTAGAATTCATTTACGTATATCTTATCATATATGAATGCTCTGTTAATTATGCAATCTAGGAGGACTAGGACTTGCTGTGCTTTTTAGAATTTTCAACTGTGTTTTTCAGATTTTCGTGAGAAATGGGTTACACTACAATTTATATTAGTAAGAGTTGAAGGATAGGTTCATTTGTAACCACTGTGTTTACTAAAGTATTTCTTTTTATTTTTTGATAATTTTGAATGGCCAATAAATTTTTTTAACTGTTCAGCATTCCATTTGACTGCATGTGTTTGGACAATTTGTATTTCTTGATGACAACTCATTGATTGGACAATGGCAAAAAGTTCGATGATAAGGTTGTGTTACTTTTTTATTTTATTTAAGTTTATTTTTAAAAATCACGTTGTATGTTTTTATGGCCTTATTGAATTTGTTCTGCAATATTTGAAGTCAGAGAATTAAAATGAATTTATGATTATTTTTCACATAACACAATCTAAATTGTTCTATAATTTAGCTGTAAGAGGCATGAATCAATTTACTTAACAGGTGTATCTTATAATTTCGAAAGGACTGAATATTGAAAAGAAATATTGAGAGAGTGACTGAAAGAATAAATACGCTCTGTTGTTCAATTTATTAGAAACCAAATGGAAGCTCCATTATATAGGAGTTGTTACAAAACAGTATGATGATACAAATGGAATAGAATAATGAAAGGCGACCGAAAGCGACCGAAAGCAGAAAAGCAAAAGAAAGGAATCCTATATTACAATTCTATCTATCTAGGCTAGCAGCTGTATACATATATTAATATATTTCATATAATATACTGAGCACTAACAGAGCACTATAATATATTACATATAATATACTGAGCACTAACAGAGCACTATTCACCAGACATCATTATTTGCTCACATGAAAAAGAAGCTTGATTTCCAACACTCCCCCTCAAGCTACGTTGTAGATGTTAATCATTCCCAATTTTTCCGTCAGATCTTCGAAGGTAACTCGAGCAAGAGCTTTTGTGAGAATGTCAGCCTTTTGACAGTTTGTTGGAGTGTAGCTGACTTGAAAAACTCCTTCTTCAATCTTTTCCTTGATAAAGTGTCGATTTATCTCCACGTGTTTAGTTCGATCATGATGAATCTGATTTTTAGCTATACTGATGGCGGCTTGGTTGTCGCAGTATAAAACCATGGAATGCTCAGATGGAATCCGTAATTCTTCTAACAACCTGTTCAACCAGATTCCCTCATAGATACCTAGTGCCATAGCACGAAATTCTGCCTCAGCACTACTACAGGCTACCACTGACTGTTTCTTGCTTCGCCATGTAACCGCGTTCCCCCAAACAAACGAACAATAGCCAGAAGTTGATCTTCGATCAGTCACTGAACCTGTCCAATCTGCATCTGAAAAAATCTCAATTTTTCTATTTGTTGTTCTTTGGAAGAAGAGACCCTTTCCCGGTGTCTTTTTTAGGTACCTCAATATTCTGGTCACAGCGGTCATGTGTTTTTCGGTTGGATTATTCATGAATTGACTGACCACACTAACAGAGAAGCCGATGTTTGGCCTTGTATGAGAAAGATAAATGAGTTTTCCCACAAGACGTTGATATCTCCCTTTATCACTTGGTGCACTACCGTCACTTTCTTCCAGTTTGATAGTTGTGTCCATAGGTGTTTCTGCCGGCTTGCATCCTAGCATCCCTGTTTCATTCAGTAAGTCTAGAACGTATTTACGTTGTGAGACTGCTATACCTTTCTTTGACCTAGCAATCTCCATTCCAAGAAAATACTTAAGGTTTCCAAGATCTTTAATCTCAAAT